>JAPFRF010000016.1:3825277-4054539 GCA_029282475.1 Phrynocephalus forsythii | reverse complement strand
GTCATGCTTTCCTGGAAATGTTTGAGTTTTAGAACATAATGAGGATAAAAAAAGTAAAATAATTAAGGCAACAATGGTACTTTGAATATATAATTGAACTGGTATCCAATCTTGACTTCAGCAAAGCCTTTGAAAAAGTGTCCATCTCTAATCACCCAAGTCTAACCCCTGTCAAGGAAGCACAGTGGGGAATCAAATTCGCACCTCTTCTGCGTAGCTAGAGACCTAAACCAAAGTATGCAAAATTGCCTTAAGCTTTTCCTTCAAGCATCTCACCTTTGATATCCCGCTGTACATCTCAACTGCCTCATCAGACTGTTGCTCTATATATCTTCTGAGTAATAGAGCTTCACACTCCACAAACTTGCAGAATCCCTGGTTAGCATAGAGTGAGGCATTTGTTCTTTTTAGTAGCCTTCTTGCCTTTTCAAATGGGTGTACAAAGTTGTCCCAAAGCTGACATCTAGCAAACCTATAAGATAAATCTCAATTATTCATGTTCTAAGCTGGAGTAACTTAACTTTTCATCTTCTAACTATATGAAATCTGAGTTAGGATTTTCCACATCAACAGGCATTAAGGTTTCAAATGGTATGACATTTTAAGCACTGTGAGTGTCAATATATTCAAATATACACGGCCAAAAGAATCACTGAAATTCATCTGGTCACACTTACGAGATGGGCATGAGCCACCAGTTTGGCAATTAAGGCTGGTTCATTTTCCAGTTAAACAGGTGTTCGATCATTCTTAGTCTCACCTCCCCCAGCAAGTGCCCACTCCAAGGCAGCGCCTTGGCTTTCCTGCCCCACTTCCTCTCAGTACTGTTTCTGAGTGAGTGCCTGCTGGAGGAGGCAGGGCTGGGAACCACTAAACACACCTTGTTGGCAGAAAAACAAACCAGGTGGTTTGTGCCCATAATTGTCTGTCTTCCATATCTAATACCAAGTAAACTTATTGTCCCTGATATAAAGTATTCAAAATATGGAATAAATATGTGTTCCAAGGATGTTCCTTCAAAGCAAAAACATTCCTTGCCATTTTAGATAGTTTGGGAAAGGTATGACTCCCCTATGCTAAGGGTATGGAAGGGAAGTTGAACACTGATACCTAATAGATGAACAGGTTTCAGAGACAACAGGCAATATAAAGTTATATGAAAAAGAAGACACACTTTCTTTGAATTCTATAGTTTTATATATCAGGACATAATAAAAATCATCTGGTCCTCAGCAGGTCCGAAAATTAGTTGCATACAATCTCAGATGAACAACATCACATATTACACAATGTGTTTATTTTTCAATTCTACAGGAATTAAGAGGCTAAGTAGTAGTCAGGTGCTGCTAACTAAACACCCTTGATAATCAGCAAGTGTGGCCAACGAGACACTTCTATGAAAGCCAAAGGCCTAGCAGTTTACTTGTATGGAGCATTCAGAGGGGTGGAGCATTCAGGAAATCACACGTCAGCAATGATCGTAGAGAAACAATTGTTGCTGCCCATCAATCTAGAAAGGGTTTTAAGGCCATTTTTAAACATTTTAAAGTCCATCATTCTGCAGTTAGGAAGATATTTGCAAGAAGAAAACATTCAAAACAGTTGCCATCTTTTAAAGGAATGAACGTTCAAGCAAATTCACCCCAAAATGGGCCAATAGTTTTCCCAATGATGTAAGAGACTGATCAAGTCATACAAAAATAGATCCTTCAAGTTTTTGCTGCTAAAGGTAGTTTGATAAGCTATTGAATCATAAGGGTTACTTAGTTGTTCACACCTGGCTTCTTCATTTTGGCTTTATTTTATCATGACACTGTGTAATATCTTGTGTTGTTCATTTGAGGCTGTATTTACCTAATTTTTAAGACCTGCTAAGGACCATATTATTTTTATTATGTCTATAGAGTTCAAAGGGGGTCTCCTTTCTTCTACACATGACTATAGACTCACTATTAGTAAGCAGAAGCTCTATCAGATATTTTGTTATTAAGTGTAAAATTCCTGGCTAATTTATGTGCTTCTCCCTAAATTAGAATTAAAATCAGCTACACAGTCAATGTGCTATTTTGAATAATTACAGTACTCATTGTTAATTTCCAAAGAAAGGCAGTGGTATGGGTTAGTGCTCCAGAGATATCTTCAGAAGCCTAAGCCTTATAGGTTGCTGGGCTGAACTCTGTTGGATGCTGGACCAATGTATGCATTTTAAATCATGTAACAAAAGCTACCTCTCCATCCTTGTCAGCCATGTTATTTATCCCCTGTTTTGCAAAATGTTGCTGCCCCAACTGATATTGCACTAGCACTCTCTCTTTCTTCTTCCAGCCAACCATATAATTCTTGGTCAGATCACAGTGCCAAACCATTAATACAAGCTATTAGTTCTTTTTTTTTTAAAGTAAATTTTATTATAAAACCAATCACCAACACCCCAGACAAAAACAGTGACCCCCAGGCATCTGACACATTGGATATACATTGATAATAAAACAAATTCAAATTAACAATATGTACAATTCTATATAAATTAACAATTAACAATCAGCAAGGTTTACTTAGCTTTCAACATTTTAATTACCCCAAATTGGTCAAACATACTCATATATTTCAGTAGCTTCTCAAACCATTCCTCCTCTTTCTCATTGACCTTAAACCCTTTCATTCTGTGTATCTTCATAGTTAGGTATTCTAAAATTATAATATTATTTAATTTTTTTCCTCCATTGATTCATCCCTAGCTCTTCTGCATTTTTCGAATTACTCGCTATGACCTGTCTGGCTGCAATTACCATCAGGTTTACCCATTTACATTCCTCTTTTGTTTTTAACTCTGTGCTACCCAGGCTAATGAGAACCATTAATTTAGATATTTCCACTTTCCTTCCAACAATTTTCGATATTTCTCTACCAATCTGTCTCCAAAAATTATTAACTAGAGGACAATCCCACCACATATGACTGTAGGTTCCCATTACTCCACACTTCCTCCAGCAATTTTTACTTCCTAACTTTGTAATATGATACAACCTTACTGGTGTGTAATACCATTTTTGTATCAGCTTCAACCCCTTCTCCTGGATTATCCTAGAGGTCGTAACAAAGGGCGGTTGTTGAAAAATTCTATCCCAATCTTCATCTAAAATTTGTTCCTGAATATCTAGCTCCCAATATTCTTTTAAACTTTCCTTTAGTGATTTCCCCATATTTAATAAAACCTTATACAATTTTGAAACTATTTTAGTCCTATCTATCCTGTATCCTTTCACTAATTCCTCGAAGGGGGTAATATTTCTTTTACCACAATTTTTAACTTCTTTCTCCTTCAACAAGGAGATTTGTTTTTTTTTTTGTAACCAATTAATCTTATTCCAAATTCCACTTTCCTGTTCCATCATTTTTTCTGTTTCCCAGATTTTATCCATATTCTGGATTGAAATCTCCTTTAATTTATCCCCTACCTCTTTTGGGATGAGCTTCCTTAATGGGGCAAATTTATCATAATACCATATTTTTGTAAGTGGAGAGAGGTCAGGGAAAAGCTCCCCCCCCACTTCTCCCATACCAAAAGAGGCCCCGTAAATGTTGATAATTTTTCTTCTTTTCTTTTCTTTATCCTCCTTTCGAAGATTCTTATTTTCCCTCCTACTGCTTCCAAATTCTCCCGCTCTATACATCCCAAATCTTTCCCCTGTTCTCCCTCCAACCAAATCATAAGATGTCTCAGCTGATAAGCTTCATAATATAAAATCAAATTGGGAATCCCCCATCCTCCATCTTGGATCCTATGGTACCTATATCTACCAGCTGTCCTTGGTTTCTTGGATGCAAAAACAAATCTATCTATTGACCTTTGCCACCCCTTCGGAATCCGTTCCGGTATGTGCCAAGGCAACACATAAAAAAGGTAAGTTAATCTGGGTAGCAAAAACATTTTAACTAAAGCAATTCTTGTGCTGATTGAGTCCTTCCTTTTCCCCCATGTTCTCATCTTTGATTGAATACTACTCCAAATCTTTTTATAATCATGTTCAAATATTTTCTTCACATTTTTAGTTATCATTACCCCTAAATACTTTACCTTCTTATTTGCTATAGGAATACCCAATGATTTAGAGGCTTCTAACTGAGTTTTAGGTTTCACATTTAAGCACATCATTGATGATTTAGAAAAATTAACTTTTAACCCTGATACTTTTTCAAACCCTTGCAAAATTTCTTTTAACGGCACAGTTGCAGTCCCCAGGTCCTTAACTGTCACCATCATGTCATCTGCATACATTGTAAGAAGCTCCCCCTCTGCTCTCCCTTTCCCTAATGTTTCAAATCCTTTAATCTCACTATTCTTTTTAAGTTTAATTGCTAATGGTTCTAATGCTAAAATAAAGAGCATGGGAGAAAGTGGACAACCTTGCTTTGTACCACTTAGCACTTGGGCACACCCCCTTTCTGACCCACCAATTTCTATCATTGCTTTGGACTCTGTATATATTGCCTCAATTATATTTTGAAATTTTTCTCCAAATTTATATTTTTAAATATATATTTCAAATAATTCCAATCCACCAAATTAAATGCTTTATAAATATCCAATGACAGGAGAGTAAGAGGCAAATCCTTATTTTTTTGCTAAATATACCATACCCATTACCTTCCTAACTGCATCCACCAAGTACTTCTGGGGTATAAACCCATATTGATCTTCTCCCACTAATTGTGCAATACATTTTTTTAACCTTGTTGCCATAACTTTAGCAAATATTCTATAATCCATATTAGTAACAGATATTGGCCTATAGGAGTCTGGCAGGGTTTGATCTTTTCCCGGTTTGGGAATCAATACCAACCTTGATTCCAACCAGGTAGGTGGAGCTGAAGCTCCATTCAAAATACTTTGGTACAGTACAGTCATATGTGGCACCAATATATCCAATGTAGCCTGCACACTGTAATTAAAATTTTAAACCGCCCAGAGACTACTTTTAGTGGTATGGGGCGGTATATAAGCAGAACACTTTTATATCCTTAAAATGTTTATAATACACCGCATTAAACCCATCCAGTCCGGGTGCCAATTGCACATTCATAGAAGTGAAGAAAATAGAAGGGAACTAGATAAAGATATAACAGAGGAGGAAGTTAGGACAGCAATTGATTCTACAAGCTATTAGTTCAACAATTGTAGAAACAGAAGACAAACATATAATGTTAAACAGTACCAAACTGACAAAGAAGTGTAGAGGTCAAGCATGATGTTGTTTTGAGACATCAGAATGCAGTTTGTTTCATTGGAGACAACAAAGTCAAGGCAGTGCTTAAATGGCTTAAATGAAAAACCTGCAAAAGAAGACAGATGAGTAAGCAACTATCTGTGTTTATCACCAGGATCTGTAGTAGGCAAATATTCTATAATATGCTCTCCAACTAAAGTAATACCTTGGTTTACAAGCATAATTCATTCTGGAAACAAGCTTGTAAATAGGGATGGGCAAAGAATGAAAAATGACACACTGTTGCGTTGTTTCATTAGCTAACAAAATGAAACAAAATGATGATGCGGCATGTCGTTTCTTATGAAACGAATTGGCACTTTTACCTTTGAAATGAACCAATTCATTTCCCTATAACTTGCCCCCCTGGGGTCCTAGAGACCCATCCTTGGACTCTCCCCTGTAAGCCCTCCAAATTTGAGTCATTTGGTATTGGGGGTAGTTATTAAATTTCAAAGGGGGTGCCCCTTTCAAAGCGCCATTTTCTGTTCTTGGAAATACTGTTCCTAGGCAGCTAGCAACATGAAAATTGCTGTGGACCTCCCTCAAGGTTTTTGTTTTGTTTTGCAGAGCGGCAGAGAGAGGGGAGGCTTGCAGAACAATAGAGCAAACAAATGGCAAGCACACATCCGAAGGGGGTGGAGCTTCTGACTACTTCCTGTGCTTACAGTAATTGAGGGGGTGGAGTTTTATCTTTAGATACCTGCTCCCAGCAGCTTCCAAGTTCTTTTCTTGTAGAGCAGCAGAGAGAGAGGAGGCTTGCAGAACAAGCACATGGTGACCACACGGCCGAAGGGGGTGGAGCTTCTGACTACTTCCTGTGCTTACAGTAATTGACAGGATGGAGTTTTACCTTTGAATACCTGCTCCGAGCAGCACGCGCCTGACAGCACATGCAAACTAAAACAAAACAAAGCACCTTTCTATCATACTAATTTCTTCTGGGTGTGTTCCCAAGCAGAGGTACTGCTGAGAAGTTCCTAAGAAACAGGAGCAAGTTACCACTGGTAAGTTTCTGAGCTGCTTGCAGTTGGAGTAGAGGTGCTTTAGAGGCCCATGTGCCATTAGATTTTGAATAAACAACAAAGGAAGAAAACAGTCTTACTAGAGACAAAGGTAGTAAAAGTATACATTTTTGAGAACCAGAATATTACACTCATTAAAATTGAGTTTGAGGGAGCAGCTGCAGTTACCTGCAACACTTGTGCCATGCTTGTCATCTTGACAAAGCACATGGAGAACTACACTTGCTGCAAGTGCAAGCTGGTTGAACTACTATAAGAGAAGGTCTTGCAGCTAGAGGCCCGCATATCTAACCAGCAACAAATCAAGGAGCTTGAGCTGTTCTTGGATAAAGCAGAGCAGACTTTCCTGGACAAAGAAGAGACAGGGCACACTTCTGAGGAAGAAGTCACTTCATTAACTCAGGAGGTAGATGTGTGGAGGAATGTGACTCAAAGGAGTAGAAAGCCAGGGGATCACTCAGAGAGTCTCAAATTGCACAATAAATTTGAGGCTCTTTCCCTCAACACACCTCAAGAGGAATGCACGGAGGAACAACTGGTTCTACCTGCAGATCTCTTCCTCATCACACTTGATGAGATACAGGAAGACAAACAACAGGAACAGATTGGAGACCTCTCTCTTAATATAGTTGATCAGGTGCATGTAGATGAACAGGCTGCAGGAGAGAAGCTCCTTGTACTAGGTGATTCAATTATTAGAAATACAGAGGGATGGATTTGTAATGCATATGATAACCGTATGGTGACTTGCCTGCCAGGTGCAAAGGTTGTAGACATAACCAGACATCTGGATAGTTTGTTAGAGAGAAATCGGAAGGAGACAGTGGTCATGGTACACATTGGTACCAATGATGTCGGGAAGGCAAAGCGGCCAGTCCTGGAAGCCAAATTCAGGTTGTTAGGAAGAAGTTTGAAGTCATGGACTTCCAAGGTAGCATTTTCAGAAGTGCTGCCTTTTCCTCGTGCAGGACCCGCCAGCTCAGAAGTCTCAATGCATGAATGAGGCGATGGTGTTGAGAGGAGGGCTTCAGATTTGTCAGGCACTGGAGAACATTTTGGGACAAGCCAAACCTGTACAGGAGGGATGGGTTGCACTTGAACCATGATGGGACCAGATAGCTGGCATTCAACATCAAAAAGGCTGCAGAGCAGCTTTTAAATGGATAACTGGGGGAAAGCTGGTTCGGAACACCTCATCTCCTTGGGACGAGGTTGGAGAGGGTGGAGAACCTCAAAGTGATGACATAGTAGGTATAAGCACTGGGAGAATAATGGGATGTGGTAGTCTGTCTATTGGAATTAAAAGCTACTGGGGGGGGGGACAAGGAAGCAGCCATTCTTGGGGGACCCACTGTACAGGTGCTTCTACACAAATGCTAAAAGCCTCCGAGCAAAGATGGGAGAACTTGAACATTTGGCAGGTAGGGATAACATTGATATAATAGCCATAACAGAAACCTGGTGTAATGCGGAGAACCAGTGGGATACAGCAATCCCAGGTTATAAACTCTATAGAAGGGATAGAAGAGGGGTGGTTTGGAGGTGGAGTGGCCATCTATGTCAAAGAAGGGGTGAAATCCAACAGAATGGAGATTGATGGTGAGTCTGACTCCACCATAGAATCACATAGAATCACCAGGTCCAAGGAGCAATGTGATAGTGCGGGGGGGGGGTGCTATCGTCCACCAGATCAAAAACTTGAGGGGGACCTTGAAATGAGGAGAGAAATCATGGAGGTGTCTAAAAGGGACAGGATAGTAATCATGTAGACTTCAATTATCCCCACATTGACTGGGCCAATGCGAGCTCAGAGCAACAAAGAGAAACTGGGGTTTTCAACATGCTGAATGACTGTGCCTTAGAGGAACTTGTCATGGAGCACACCCAAGAACAGGCAATTCTGGATCTAATACTGTGTAATACTCAGGACCTGGTCAGGGATGTGAATGTCACTGAGCCTCTGGGGAACAGTGACCGTGCTGCAATCTCCTTTGCCATGCATGTTGTGAGGAGAGTGTCAAATAAATCAAACACAAAACCCTTGATTTTGGAAGGGCAGATTTCCCTCAGATGAGAAACTAGTTACAAAGACATTGAAAGGGAAGGTAAAAAGAATCCAATCTCACCACAGTGCATGGAGCCTGTTTAAAAGAATGTTAGTAGAGGCCCAGAACAAGTGCATACCATAAAGAAAGAAGAGTTAATCAAAGTCCAAGAGGACGCCAGCATGGTTAACCAGTGGAGTTAGAGAGGCCCTCTGGATGGCGAGGGAAGAAAAGGGGAGGTAAAGGAGGACTTGGAAATTGCAGAGAAATTAAATGAGTTCTTTGCATCTGTTTTCATGACAGAAGACATTGGGCAGATTCCGCTGCCCGAACGGCCCCTCTAGACTAAAGAATTAAATCAAATACAGGTTAAAAGAGAGGATCTTTTAGGTTTAATTGATAAATTGAAGATCAATAAGTCAACAGGCCCAGATGGCATCCACCCAAGGGTTATTAAGGAACTGAGAAATGAAATTGCAAATCTCTTAACAGTAATATGCAACTTGTCTCTTAAAATGGCCACACTGCCAGAGGACAAGAGGATATGCAAGGTTGTGGAAATGCAAGGCAGGCATGTGCAGCAGCCAGAGATGCAAGGACGTTGGCTCGAGGCAGGGGAGGGCTCATCCCAGGAGTCCTCCGTATTAGGGTGTGTCAGCCAGAGGTCAAGTAAGCCATCATACTTGACCTCTGTCATTACCATGGCAGTGTCTCAGTCTTGGGTGGACAAGCCGGCAGAGGAGTAGGACTCTGCAGCTGTCATGTTAAGGGAATATATGTCTGAGCCCCTCCAGTCCCCCACGGCATACCCCTTCGTTACTGGGCCAGTAAGTCGGAGGTCTGGCCCCAGTTGTTCCAGCTGGCCATGGACCTGCTCTCCATCCCCCCCATCAGCACCCAGAGTGAGTGAGTGTTCTCATTACTTGGGCACATTTTGAGACCTCACCGTTCACTGCAATTTTGAGACCTCACCACTCACTGCAAACCTTCATTAGGTTTAACCTGACTACATTGGGTTTCCCTCCTCCAAGCCATAGTCCTCCTGCCTGCCTGCCTGCCTGTCCTCTGGCCTACCTGCCTGCCTGCCTGCCTGATGGTTGTTCCAGGTCTATCATGGCCCAGTTTTTCAAAGGCCTTCCCTGGCCATACCAGGGAGGTCCACACTCACAGTGTTTCCTCTGCCATTCCTGGGGGTTCCATTTGCTGTAAGTCTGCCTCTGCCATAGCTGGGGGTTCCACTCACTCTCGCAATAAGGGTTTCAAAGGGTCAAATTGCTGTAAGACTGCCTCTGCCATACCTGTGGGGTCCACTCTCGCAATATTTCAGGGTCTCAAAAGGACCATTTACTCTAAGCCTGCCTCTGCCATACCTGGAGGTTCCACTCTCGCAGTGTTTAAGGGTCTCAAAGGGCCCGATTGTGCTAAGCCTGCCTCTGCCATACCTGGGGGTTCCACTCTCATGGTGTTTACGGGTGTCAAAGGGCCAAATTGCTGTAAGCCTGCCTCTGCCATACCTGTGGGGTCCACTCCTGCAGTGTTTCAGGCTCTCAAAGGGCCATTTGCTCTAAGTCTGCCTCTGCCATACCTGGGGGTTCCTCTCACTCTCACTGTATTTGAGAGGGTCTCAAATGGCCATGTTCAAGTAAGGGGGCAAAGAAAAACTCATACAACTAAGCTGTCAGCAGCTGAATCACAAAGTAACCACCAGCACTTCTTGGAATGTGTCAGAGCTATCAGGAAGCTATCAGGAATCAGGACAGCCATGATCCTACATGGCTCCAGTCCCCAACATTTTCCACCAACATCATGGCTCCCCAAAGCTTTCTGCTGATGATATCATGGCTTCTCAAACTTTTCCGCTGACATCATGGTTCCCCAAAGCTTTCTGCCAACATCATGGCTCCCCAATGGTTTTTCGCCGAAATCAAAGGGCCCATTTGCTCTAAGGCCTTCCCTGACTGTAAATTGGGGTTCCACTCTCTCTCATGGTGTTTAAAAGGGTCTCAAAGGGGGCTGTTAAAGTAAAGAGGCAAAGAAAAACTCATACAATTAAGCTGTCAGCAGCTGAATCACGAAGTGCAGTAACCACCAGCGCTTCTTGGACTGTCAGAGCAGTGCATGGCTGCATCATGGTTTGGGCCCGTTGATGGACTTTTCCTGTCTAGGAATCAGGTCCAATCACCTTTTCCAACATGGCTCCAGCCCCCAACTTTTCCGCCAACATCATGGCTCCCCAAAGCTTTCTGTGATGACATCATGGCTTCCCAAACCTTTTTGCCGCCAACATCATGGGTCCCTAAAGCTTTCTGGTATTTTCATGGGGGAGAAGAGCTCCCCATGGTTTTTAGAAGGCATGTTATTTTGAATGTACATAAGAACATAAGAACATAAGAAGAGCCATGCTGGATCAGACTAAAGAGGCCCATCTAGTTTCCAGCTTCCTTCCAGTCCACAGCCCCAGTACCAGTAATCATTTTGGGAGCGCATGAGACGAATGCACCTGTCTCCAGTTCCACCATGTGCATCTTGAGATGAACTGACAAGAATTTAAAGCCTAGAGATTACACATTCCATCATGGAATATTTTGTATAACCCCTGCATTATACTTTTGGCTGTTTTATTTCCAAGACCCCTTTTTTGAATCCCTCCAGGGAATTGCCATCTTCACATCCTTGGCATTGGGGTTCCATAGACTTCATGGAGCTGTCCGCTGGGGAGAATCAAAATCTTTTCTTTTGTCACCACTTAACTCCACCACCCATGAGTTGGTAGATGAAGTTTGGATTTTTTGCCCCAATATGCATTACTTTACATTTGGTTACATTAAAACGCATTTGCCATTTCTCAGCCCACTCCCCCAGTTTGGAGAGATCCTTCTGGAGCTCTTCACACTCTTCTCTGGTTTTTACCACTGGGTTTTATATTCTTTCTCACCTCCTACCACCTTTGAAGTACAACATTGCTTCCCACCCACACACATTGTGATTTCCAGTCCACCACCATGAACCAGTACCAGTTCCTCCATTCTCAACTAGCACAATACGAATGCACCTGGCTGTCCCTCTTAATCCATGCCCCATTTCAAAAAACCAACAAAATAGAACCGGAGTCCTCCTATTTCATTATTCCTAGCTGGAATATTCTGGCCTGCCAAACTCCTGCATTCCTCTTCAGCCTGTGAGCTGGGTTTAGGGTTAGGGTTAGTCCAAGGAAAGTACACAACAAATTTGGTACCTCTAGAACCCTGGGGGGTGCATAATAGAGAAACTAATTGGTCCATTACCATTTCATTTTGTACCATTTAAAAAAATTGTTACAGTAACCCCCCGCTGATCGCGAGGGTTAGGGACCCACCCCACCTGCAATGCACGAAAATCCACAATATGCGGAAGCGGGTGGGGTGGGGGCAGGGGGCAATTGCGTGGTGCACTGCCGGCAGCAGGGGGATCTTACCTCTCCCCGCTGCTGCTGCCCGCCCACACAGCCCCGAGGCTTCTTGGGGGTGCATGGGAGGGCCGCACGGAGCGACCGGATCGCCCGCCGTGGCCCGCCAACACACTCCAGAGGCTTATCGGGGGTATCATAGAATCATAGAATCATAGAGTTGGAAGAGACCTCAAGGGCCATCTAGTCCAACCCCCTGCCATGCAGGAACCCCCATCACAATATTTCCGACAGATGGCCATCCAGCCTCTGCTTAAAAACCTCCAAAGAAGGAGACTCAACCACCCTCCTTTGTGGCAGCATCTTCCACTGCCGAATAGCTGTAACTGTCATGAAGTTCTTCCTAATGTTCAAATGGAATCTCTTTTCCTGTAGTTTGAAACCATTGCCCCGAGTCCCAGTCTCTGAAGCCATGGAAAACAAACCTGTTCCCTCTTCAATATGACATCCTTTCAAATATTTAAACATAGCTATCATATCCCCTCTCAGTCTTCTTTTAAGAGAGGCTTTATTTGTTCCATTGGCAATGTATTGATCACCTAAAATTGGGTGTCTAATAACAGTTTCCACCTGCTTTCTCTGATGTGTTTCTTGTAACAGAATAATATCCCCTCCCAATTTCTGTATACAGTGGACCCCGCCCTTTAGTGGTTCATATACTGCGGTCCTGCTATATCACGGGGCCACAGTACAGTGCAACCAGAAAGGCATCAGGAGCTGGGGTGTGGGAATAAAGGTTTCCCCCCCCCCACGCCAGCACCATTGGACTGGAGCCCTGCCATCGCACACCGGCCCCCATGCCCGAGGGTTTAAAAGTATTCCAGCCACCCAGGAAAGCAGCACTGGCAGGTGAGATCCACCACCACCGCTTGCACAGGCTGCTGGAAGGCTTTAAAAAAACTCTTCCAGTGGTCAGGGCAAGTGGCAGTGGTGTATCAGATCCAACACCACTGCTTGCACGGGCTGCTCGAATACTTTTTAAACATTCTTAAAGCAGCACATGCAAGCGGTGGTGGAGGATCTGATCTGCCACCGCTACTTGCCCGGGCTGCTGGAGGACTAAAAAGTCTTCCAGCAACCCATGCAAGCAGCTGCATCTGGCAGTGGTGGATCTGACCTGTCATTGCCACTTACCTGGGCTGCTGGGAGATTTTTAAAAAAGTCTTTGAGCAGCCAGTGCAAGCGGCTGTGGTGAATCTGACCCGCCACTGCCGCTTGCACGGGCTGCTGGAAGACTTTTTAAAAAGTCTTCCAGCACCCTGGGCAAGCATCAGTGGAAGGTCAGATCCACCACTGCCACTTGCACTGGCTGCTTGAATGTTTAAAATGCCTTTAAGCAATGGAGCCAAGCACTTGGCTCCGTTGCTTTAAGGCAGGGGCATCCAAACTTTTTGTAAGGAGGGCCAGATTTGGTGGCTGAGAATGTGTTGGGGGCCAGCTGCTCCCTGATACTGCCCCCCCATTGCAAGCCCCCCACTGACTCCTAAGCCCCACCCACTGACCCCTTGTAAGCCCCACCCACAGGAAGAAAGGAACTAAGGAAGGAAGGAAGGAAAGAAGGAAGGAAGGTGGAGTCCAAGGAAGGAAGGTGGGTGGGGACCAAGGGAGGTAGGTGGTAGGGAGAAGGAAGGTGGGGACCAAGGAAGGAAGGAAGGAAGGAAGGTGGGGACCAAGGAAGGAAGGAAGGAAGGAAGGAAGGAAGGAAGGAAGGAAGGTGGGGACCAAGGGAGGGAGGGAGGGAGGGAGGAAAGAAGGAAGGCCCTTGGCAGCGGCAGCAGAGGCAGCTCTCCTGCCTGCCTACCTGCCCATCCTAAAAGCTCTCCAGCTCTCCAGAAGCGGTGGCTCGCCTGCCCACTCGCCCGCCCCACCAAGCTCTCCAGTGATGGTGGCTCACCTGCCCGCCCCACAAGCTCTCTAGCTCTCTGGTGGTGGCAGCTTGCCTGCATGCCTTCCTGCCCTCCCCAGCATTTCAGTGTTGGTGGCTCACCTGCCCACCCGTCCGCTCCCAGCTCTCCAGTGGTGGCAGCTCACCCACCCACCCACCCCCAGCTCTCCAGTGGCAGTGGCTTGCCTGCCTCCCCCGTTCTCTCCACAAGCTCTCCAGTTCTCTGGTGGCAGTGGCTCACGTGCTCACCAGCTCCAAGGTCCTTGGTGGTGGCAGCAGAGGTGGCTCACCTGCCCGCCCACCCCCAAGCTCTCCGCTAGTGGTGGCCCCCCCAGCCCACCCGCAGCAGTGGCAGAGGAGGCTTGCCTGCCCGCCCCCAGCTCCCCAGTGGTGGTGGTGGTGGCTTGCCCCCTCCAAGCTCCTCAGCTGCAGTGGCAGAGGAGGCTCGCCCGCCTGCCCACCCACCCACCCGTCAGCTCTCCACCTCTCCAGCAGTGGCAGTGGCTCACCTGCCAACCCCAACTCTCCAGCTGTCCGGCAGCGGCGGCGGCGGCGGCTCACCTCCTCACTAGCCCCAAGGACCTCAGAGGCAGCAGGAGAGGTGGCTCATCTGCCCATCCCCCCAAGCTCTCCGCTGGCGGCGGCCCCCCAGCCTGCCCGCCCCGGAGCTCTTCAGTAGTGGTGGCAGAGGAGGCTTGCCTGCCCACCCCCAAGCTCCCCAGTGGTGGCAGCAGCTTGCCCCCATCCAAGCTCCTCGGCAGTAGTGGCAGAGGAGGCTCGCCTGCCCCCCCTGGCCCCCCAAGCTCACACGACAATGATGCCACACAGATCCCTCCGTGTTGCGCCCAGGCACCTTCTCTGCAAGGAGTGCACGTCAGGAGATTTTTTTAAAAAAATCATGGGGTAAAGGAGGGAGGGGGAAGTCCAGCCATCCACGAGCCAATCAAAATGGCCTGATGGGCTGGTTTTGGCCCATGGGCTGAACTTTGGACTTTAAGGCATTTTAAGCTTTGCATGCTGCCCACCCGACCTGCATCTGCATATCACGGATTTTCAATCATTGTGGGTCTGGGGTGTGTGTGTCCCTAACCCCTGTGATAGATGGATGGTTACTGTAGTTTCTAAAATTCTGTATCTTTTCAGAGGGGAACTCAACCACATGTCTTTCTGAAAATAATCAAGCCTCCAAATAAACCTCTGACTTTTTTTTACACATTAAAGCAATGTAGTTGATCTTATCTAACTTATATCGTTACCAATTTGGATTGTCTTGTGCATCCCCCTCTCCCTCCCCTTCTCCTTTGATGGCACTAAGAACGAATCTCCAGCCCATAAGAGAGGTGTGCCAATGAGGATGCTGTGGGACTGGGGGTTATTTCCACCTCTATGGAAAGTTAACTCGAGCCAAAATCCCTGCTCTGCCATAGAATTTAAGTAAATATAACAAATTATCAATAACATACTTATAACAAATCATTCTTCCCCCATAAATCAATTGTTATCTATATTCTATTACTTACATAGTAGAACCTCTTCACATGGATTTATGCAGTTATGCTAAACTTATATCTAATATCTATTCCCTAGTTACTAATTGTCCAATATAAAGAGTTACAGATCTGATGATATTGAATTTTTACTAGTAAATGTCTAGTCTTTTGCAGTTCCCAGGCTGTCTTTGGGCAGCTGTTAGCAGAGACTGCAGAAGAGATATATTATCTGTGACCTTGAGCTGCAAGGCAACAAACTGATTAGAGTTTTTTGTTCTTGATGCCTTGTCCTCCTTGGTTTCCTATGAGACCATTCTGCTTTTGTTTCTGTTTCCTGGATTTTTGCACTTCGGATATTGATGTTTTTCAAGAACACATTGTGGAGACAGCCAAAGGATTGGAGGAACTCATACACAAGGGGCTGGTTTCATCCAGATGTACCAGATGCATTATGAAAATCTGTCACGACTTACCAGCATAAAGCATGATATTTAAACAGCCAGAAATAAAACAGGATTGTCCAATGACATCGCCATCTTGGATGGAGAGCTGATCTAGCCAACTGAGCACTTTTACAGAATCCTGGTATCTAGGGAGAAGTAAACAGCAATAAAACTATTTAAGAACTTCCAGAAATTTGTTCCTGAAAAAGCTAATTTGATTTCTTATGACAATTCAGTGGTCATGTATGACAACAATATTTAACAGATTCCAGGAGTCTCCCCCCTCTCTGTGTGTGTGTCTGAAAAGCAGTAGGGTGTGGCATCTAGGTAAAAAAAAAAGAATTGTGGAGATCTAGGATGGGAGACACCTGGCTGGAGAATAGTATATATGAAAGGGATCTCGGAGTCCTAGGGCGCTTTTACATGACCCCTAAAATCTGAGGCAAAGGGCTCCCAGATCCGGAGCTTTAAAATGTTTTCCCACCAGCTCCGGACTTTAAAAAAAAATTAAGCATGACCACGCCCACCTAAGCGCCTCCCAGCGCACTTTTCAAGTACCTGGCCTCCAGGAGGTAAAAAAATCTTCCGATGCGGATTGTAAAGCTGTGAATGCCAGGCTCCCTCGCCTTCTGTTTATTTTTTTGTCCCCGCCACCCCTTAAAGAGACAGAAATCACTACAGGGCTGCTCGGGGCTGCTTCAACAGGCAGACGGAGGTGAGCCTGCATTTTTTTCTCCCTCCCCTCACGCAGACAGGAACAATGGAGTACAGAGGGGTGGGAACACAGGAAGAGCGACAAACCCCCACGATCTCTGGTTCGAATTTAGGTTGCCACTGGATTTTAGAGGTCATGTAAAAGGGCCCTGAGTGGACCACTAATTGAACATGAGTCAGCAGTGTGAAGCGACGGCCAAGAAAGCCAATGCAATTTTTGGTTGCATTAACGGAAGCATGGTGTCTAGGTCTAGGGAAGTGATATAGTACCACTCTGTTCTGCTCTGGTCAGACCCTACCAGGAGTAATGTGTCCAGTTCTGCACACCTCAGTTTAAAAGGGATGTTGACACCCTTGAATGGATCCAGAGGAGGGTGACCAGGATGGTTAAAGATTGGGAAGAAATATCTTATGAGGAGCAGCTTAGGGAGCTGGGAATGTTTAGCCTTACAAAAAGAACACTGAGAGGGGATATGATTGTTGTTGTTCAGTCGTTCAGTCGTGTCCGACTCTTCGTGACCCCATGGACCAGAGCTTGCCAGGCCTTCCTATCTTCCACTGCCTCCCGGAGTTTGGTCAAATCCATATTGGTTGTATCGATGACACCGTCCAACCATCTCATTCTCGGCCGTCCTCTTTTCCTTTTGCCTTCAATCTTTCCCAACATCAGGGACTTTTCCAAAGACTCCTCTCTCCTCATGAGGTGGCCAAAGTACTGGAGCCCCAGCTTCAATATCTGTCCTTCCAGTGAACATTCAGGGTTGATTTCTTTCAGGATGGATAGGTTTGATCTCCTTGCAGTCCAGGGGACTCTCAAGACTCTCCTCCAACACAGCTCAAAAGCATCGATTCAGCGGCGATCAGCCTTCTTTATAGTCCAGCTCAAACCATAGCTTTGACTATCCTGACCTTAGTTGGCAAAGTGATGTCTCTGCTCTTTAGGATGCTATCTAGGTTTGCCATTGCTTTCCTCCCAAAAAGCATGGTCCAAAAACACACCAAAGCACAACACAAACACGTTGAAACGTATTTATTCTAATGCCTGATTTTTAATAGTAGCAGCAGTGGGTTTTTCTTGCAATAAAAGGTCTGCATTGATTTTATTTTATTTTATTTTTATTTTTTTACACCTGTGCAATGATAGGCTGGCCATGGGATGGGACCATGCAATTTTTTTGAACAATTCAACCAATGGCATGGCCAGGTTTTGACTGACACTTCTGCATGTCTCAGAGGGTATAAAAACCCAAGGCACCTTCCAGAAATCGCAGTCGGGTGTGTGGTGTGGTTGAGGGAGGAGGGCTGGCTGCTGCGATCCGATCGAGAGATTATTCGAGGAGGGGCCTGGCCCTGTAGGCTTCTGGACCCTGCCAGGTTCATGGAAGCCTTCGGGGAGCTCTCTGGCGGCCTGGCAGATGATCCGGTCGATGCCCTGGTGGATAGGTGGTACGAGGGGACCACTGGGGCAGTGGACCGGATCACCCCCAAGCGCCTCCTGCGCTGTGGAGACCGCTCCCTCTCCTCAAATTTGGCTGAGCTGATATCAAGATATATTAAATAGTCGATGAATCAAAAACGAGGACACTAGAGGTCACTTGGGAGGGCAAACCGGACGATGAAGAGAAACTTAAGCAGCTGACACTAGAGAGGTCACAATCAGGGAGGGCAAACGTATATAAAATGTCTCCGGAAGAGAATAGGGGAAGGAACCTTCTAATGGAGTTGTTCTGGGTGGTTCAAGCCAGAAATACTTCTCCAATCCCAGAACATCTTATGTCTACTGGAAAACAAAGGACTTACTCCGGAACAACATGAGCTTCTGGACAGATACTTGGAGCAGAAATGGACATTTTGTCAGACCGCCAAGTGGAGTTGTTCTGGGTGGTTCGAGACTTTGGTTAGATCCAAAATAGAGGCCATCCACTCCGACTTGCCCCCCAGCTGCCCTAGTCCACCCTCTGAGATCCCTGGGGCCTCAGCCCTCCATCCCTCCCTCCTGGATGAGTTTGGGCCAGTTTCTCTG
This sequence comes from Phrynocephalus forsythii, assembly GCA_029282475.1. Classification (NCBI taxonomy): domain Eukaryota; kingdom Metazoa; phylum Chordata; class Lepidosauria; order Squamata; family Agamidae; genus Phrynocephalus; species Phrynocephalus forsythii. The sequence goes on along the minus strand of JAPFRF010000016.1, from coordinate 4,036,202 downwards.
GGGGGAGGCCTCCAGAGCTATGGCTTGTTGCCGGCCGGCGTCCATTCCCTTTGACCCTTGCTCGGCCTGGCTTATTAAATCTGCCAAAGGGAACATGCCCGAGTGGGTTTCTGCTATTGCCACAGACCGTGGTGAAACCCACTCTGAAAAAACCTGGCATGGCATCGGACGATTTATCCAGCTATTGTCCGATTGCCATTGTTCCCTTCCTGGGCAAGGTTGTCGAGAGGGTGGCTGCTGTCAGGCTTCAGTCATATCTGGAGGTAAATCGTATCCTGGATCCCTTCCAGTCTGGTTTCAGACCTCTTCGCAGGACCGAGACTGCCCTGGTCGCTCTGCAGGATGACCTCCTCAGGGAGGCTGACAGGGGGTGTTCCTCCCTGTTGGTTCTTCTTGATCTGTCAGCTGCCTTTGATACCGTCAACCACGGTAACCTGCTGGTCCGGCTGGCCGAGGTGGGAATTGGGGGTCAGGCCTTGGCCTGGCTCCGTTCCTTCCTCGGCGGCCAGACTCAGCGGGTTCAGCTGGGTGATGACTTGTCGGCTCCTTGGGCTCTCCCTTGTGGGGTGCCCCAGGGGTCAGCAATCTCACCCATGCTGTTCAACGTTTACATGAGGCCACTGGCAGAGGTCATCAGGAGATTTGGAGTTTGCTGTCATCAGTACGCTGATGATACGCAGCTCTATCTCTCCTTTTCGTCGTCTGCAGTGGAGGCTGTTCGCTCCCTTGATCTGTGCCTGGAGGCAGTTCTGGAATGGACCAGAGATAACCGGCTCAAGCTGAATCCGGAGAAGACGGAGGTTCTGTTCTTCAGGGCGCCCTTGTCTGGGTACAATGGTCCCCTCCCTAAGCTGGGGGGGTGTTTCCCTCCAGCCTACGGACAGGGCCAGGAATCTGGGCATGGTCCTGGACTCAGCCCTCTCCCTGGAAGCTCAGGTTATGGCTGCTTCCAGGGCCGCTTTTATCCATCTCCACAGGATCGCCCAGATATGCCAGTACCTCGATGAGCCCTCCCTGAGGACAGTAGTGCAGGCTCTGGTGATCTCGAGGATCGACTACTGCAATGCCCTCTACGTGGGGTTGCCCTTGACCCTGATCCGGAGGTTACAACGGGTGCAGAATGCAGCGGCCAGGCTGGTGGTGGGTGCTCGGAGATTCGAGCACATCACCCCAGTTCTGGCTCGCTTGCACTGGCTCCCCATTGTCCTCCGGATTAGGTTCAAGGTCCTGGTTTTGACTTTCAAAGCCCTCCACGGCTTGGGACCAGAGTATCTGGTGGAGCATATCTCTCAAAGGTCAACTGGAACCAGACCCATGAGATTGGTGCAGGCGCGCTCACTAAGGGTGGCCACACCCAGAGAGGCGTGGAAATTGCGTACGCGTGACCGCGCCTTCTCTGTGGTGGGGCCCGTGCTCTGGAACCATCTTCCCTGTGAGCTGCGCCTGATTGAGTCCCTGCCCGCCTTTAAAAAAGCCCTGAAGACTCACCTCTTCAGGGAGGCGTTTGGCGACCTTTCTAGTTAGGTTTTTTTTTAATGGTCCGCCATCTTGCTCCTTTCCCTTGTGTTTTGTTTTGCTTGTTACCTTTTTTTTGTATTACCATTTTATTGTAAGCTGCCCAGAGTTCCCATTGGGAATATGAGCGGGGTATAAGACTAATAAATAAATAAATAAATAAATAAATAAATAAATAAATAAATAAATAAATAAATAAATAAATAAATAATGTGTTTCCTTTATAAACCAGACCCTTTTCAGTGGCAGGATCTCCCACCTGACCAACTGACGATCTAACTGACTCTCAGCTCTCTTAACTCAACTCCTCTCAGCTCTAACACCAACTGAACTCAACTGCCCATCACTCATTAGGTTCCCAAATATAACATTCTTAACCACTCCCACCACCGGCTATTCAAAACAGGGTCATGAATATTCATACTTGTTTTAACCCTTTTCGCCACAATGCCAACCCTGAAATTTTTATGGCCAACTGAGGCTAATAGACAAGTCGCTGAGTGCATATCACTTTTTTTTGTCTGTGTGTGTCCGTGTGTCTCTCGATTGTTCTATTGGTTTTATATTGTTTTGCCTAGTCTCCTTTGTAAACCACCTGGAGTTCCCCTGGGAAAATGGGTGGTATAAAAACAAACAAACAAACAAACAAATAAATAAATAAATAAATAAATACCATACTGTATGTATACCATGTGTGTGGCCTCCTCAGTTGAGTGTGACAGCTCCTATGATTGCTCTTGACCATTCACACATTCCAGTAGGATTCAAGCCACTGAGTTAGAAGGAACCTGAAATTATTTAGGAACTGCCAAGGCCACTAAATAATCCTTAAAATATGGACATCCAACTTCTGTTCCAGTGAAGACAAATGCACTACTTTTTAAAGGCTATCTATACAACTGTCAAACACCTTTTCTGTCTGGTTGGAATCTCTTTTCTTGTAAATTGAATCCACTTGTTTTGGTTCTGCCTTCTGGAGCAGCAGAAACCAAGCTAAGTCAATACTCCATAGCACAGAGTGTTGCATGATGCATGCACACAGAGTTGATAAACTAATATAGAAAGGGTTTCCCAAATTAAAGGAAAGGAGTGTTTAACAACAACAACAACAACAACAACAACAACAACAACAACAACAACATTCACCATACATACCTGGCACTCAGAAAAAGAGAAGTGAAAAGATCAAAGAGAATGATGGACTGAAGCTTAGGTTTGTTCAGGTGCTGCTGACACAGTTCATGTGCTCGAAAACCTGCAAAAAAGCAATATGTGAAATTTCTCTTCTTTTGAGTTCTCTTCTTTTGGGAGTAGTCAGGAAGGCCCAGCAGAGACTGCATTTCCTCAGGGTCTTGCATAAGAACAAAGTGAAGCAACAACTGATTATCTCCTTTTACCGGTCCACAACTGAAAGCATTCTCACATATTGCATTACCGTTTGGTATGCTGGATTGACAGCTGCTGACAGGAAGACACTACAGAGGGTGGTAAGCACAGCTCAGTATATCAAGGGCTGTCCCATGAGTGCACTGGACGACATCACTAGGGATCGTTGCCTCAGGAGGGTTGGAAAAATTCTTAAGGATAACTCACACCCTGGTCAGCACCTCTTTACCTTGTTACCATCAGGCAGAAGATATCGCAGTATAGCCTGCCGTACCAACAGACTGAAGAACAGTTTTTATCCATGGGCTGTCAGACTGCTGAATGGGAAATAATCCCAGGACAAGTATAGAAGAGCTGACCTGCGGGCTGGCGCATTCTGTGTCAAGTACACAGGGTGCAATAAGACTGAGTGGTTGCCAGTGGGATGGGGGTAGGATGGTGGTGGGGGTGGGCAAGGGAGACTCAGCTAATTTCATTGTGCACATGTTGTACATTGACAATAAAGGTATTATTATTATTGTGAGGCTGACTTACCCAGTTCGATGGCTAAGGACCAATTTCCCAAACAAAGCTTCATGTAGGCAAGTGATAGTGCCAGCTTAGTCATTATTATTATCCCTTCTCCAGAAACTCGAAGATGTGAACTATGTTCGATGGCCATTAATTCATATTTCAGTGATTCGTGTTGGTAACCCATCAACTGACAGCAAAGTGACAATTCCATGTAGGAGGAGATTATCTAACATATTGCAAAGAAGAAAACAAACAATAGTTGTTATTTATTTGGAACACTCTGATATAATCTACTAAAAGATTTATGGCACTTGGACAAATCAGAAGTCTTCTATCTTTACTTTTCCTTGCCCCTTTTCATCTGGCCACTCTTCTGGGTAGGGGATCACAATCTTTCCTTGGAAGTTAACAAGCAGACTATCTCACTGATAATTCTACTGGTTCTTCCTTTGATTTTTGCATAGGTATTATGTCAGAATGTTTTGAACTTCTGGCTTGAAAGCACACCAGTGGACTAATTTTTAACTAACAGATTTCAGTGGGTGATAACTGAAAAGAGTGTAATGGATTTGTTTTTAAAAGGACAAAATATTGCTACCTTAAAGGCTAATGGATTTATTTCCATGTCAGCTTTCATAGATCAGAATTTATCTCCTCAGTCACAGTGGACCAAATCCTGTTCAGTTTTGTGCTGCACAAAGCTGATGGCAATTTTTCAGAAATTTAAAAAATTATATATTCCTGTGTCATCTGACAGTGACTCTGAGGTGTTAGGAAAGTAAGCACACATAGAAGTATTGAAGCAACATGAACCTGTGAATCCAAGATTACTTCAGCATATTTCCTATTTGTAAATATGTCACATCCACCATCTTCTTAGAAAAGAGGACATTTGTTTATTATAGAGATATGTGTGTGTGTGTGTGTGTGTGTGTGTGTGTGTGTGTGTGTGTGTGTGTGTGTGTGTCGTTACAGTCGTGACTGACTCTTTGTGACCCCATGACCATGGAGTTTTCTTGGCAGGAATACTGGAGTGGTTTGCCAGTTCCTACTCCAATACTTGAGATAGGAAACATAATAAAAGTCCTAGCTACAAAAGCTGGATATGTTAGGAGCCCTGGCTAGAAAAAAAGAAAAGCTGTTTCCTTTATAGTTACAAAAAGCTGTAATTAGTGACATTAGTTACAGAAAGTGAAGAACTCCAGGCAACTCCATGCAAAGTAATTAAATGACAGATAACAGGTATGACTAGAAAGTCATTTGTCTTGGCAATTATAGAGCATAATTTTTATGCTTCTAGAGTGTATGGAAAACCTTAAACAGGGTTTTTTCCTCCTCTACCCAGAACTACTATCTGGAGGAGTTAATTACCCTTAATTGCTTCTATTTGGGTCCTTTATTGATCACCCAGCCCTGCTGTATTTGATTATTAAAACAAATTTTTCACCATAGGAGTCTTCATTTGAATATTAAGTAAAGGCTTTTATTGAAAAGATTGAATTTTACAGAAATGTTAGCTTACTGGAAATAATAACACATGATTTCCCTTCCTTACTTTATAATGTCTAAAGCAGCCATGTCCAAACTTTGGCCCTCCAGATGTTTTGGACTACAACTCCCACAGTCCTTTGCCAATGGAAATACAGGCTTGGAATTCTGGGAGTTGTGGTCGAAAACATCAAGAGGGCTGAAGTTTGAACATCCCTGGTCTAAAGCAAGCTTCAGAGTCAGAGACTCCTCAAATCCCTTATGCAAACTACATGATTAATCATAGTCCATGTGCAGAAACCATTCTGGAAAAATCCTTCTCCTTCTCTCTCTGTTCACCGCATGGGAAAAACAGTCACATGTCCTTTTAAGCCAATCAGATTTCGCTTGCTTCTTGGATGGAATGCATCTTCGGCCCTTGCTTACATTCCTCCGTGATCTCAGATCTACGAAAGTTCAGGCATCCAGCTCAATATTAAACATGTTTACGTTTGGCCTTTGAGATAGGCTTTCCTCCCAACTTACATTACAACCATGTTGATTAGAGATGGGCACGAACAAAAAAAAGGCAATTCGTTTTGGTTCGTTTTGTTTTAGGGTTTGGCTCATTTCATTTTTAACCATTTTTTTCCAAATATTAGTTTCATTGCTTCGTTTTGTTCATTATTCATTTTTCCTGTTTTGTGCGATTTAATCCATTTGACAGCGCATTGATGGGAAAAAACATTCAAAAATTATAAAAACACAGACGTTAACAACAACTGCACAAACTGGACTGGCAACATCCTCATCCTCCTCATCCACATCATCATAATCATCTTCAATCATCAACACATCATCCGTACTGGGTGGCGGTGGCAGCGGCAGCAGCGGCGGGGCGATCCTGGCCCCTGTGGCTGGGGCTTTTTGAGGTGCTGGCTTGGGGCAGCCCCTGGTTTTAATTTTTATATTCTTTTCTTTATTTTAGGGCACAAGGCCGGGTCGGCACTCCTTTTATTATTTTTTTATTTTTAAAAAAATTTTCCAAGCACTGACCGCGTGGCCCCTGGGGCTGGGTCAGCACTGGTTTTATTTTTATATCTTTTTCTTTATTTTAGGATGCCAACCCGGCCACCCCTGGGGCCAGGTCGGTGCTCCTTTTTATTTTTTTATTTTTTTCCAGTGCCGACCACGTGGCCCCTGGGGCCGGGTTGGCACTGGGTTTTATTTTTTATATTTTTCTTTATTTTAGGATGCCCCCCTTTTAAATTTATTTATTTATTTATTTATTTATTTATTTATTTATTTATTTATTATTTATTTATTTATTTATTATTTATTTATATTGTATTTTTGAAGCATCAAAGGCCTACATGGATGTTTACATTAGTATTGGAAATGGACCGGGCTTTGTACATTCTTAGATTCCATAATATTCCTGAAGACAGACCACGTGGAACTGTCAGATTTGATGAAAGAAGCTCTAGCCAGCCTTTTAGATATGGAGAAGTCTCAGAATAGTGAAGAAATTGACCAAGTATATATGGTTCATCCTTTGTGAGTTCCAAGAGAAGTACATGTGGTTTTTCTAAGCAGGAAAATAAAAGCATATTTTAAGAAGATTAAGAGAAAATCCATTAAAAATACAAGACCAGGCAGGACATTATCATTTTGAAGCAGATCCCATGGAAGATATGTGATGTAGGAAACAATATTCTTTTTTAACGAACAAATTAAATGAGAAAAATATAAACTTCAAATGGCTAGTACCAGAAGGAATTTTGGTGACTTGGCAAACAAGAAGATTTAAACTAAACAGCGTAGATAAGCTAGAGACTTTTATGAGAGATACATAGCAGCAACAGAAGAACAGCAACCTTCAGAAGAGATGGAAGAGGGCAGACAGAGAACAGCATTTCTAAATATGTGAGAAAGGAGCTTCAACGGCACCCAATAGAAGAAGAGACACTACAAGAAACATCTCAACAGGAGAACTTGGAAATTTTTAGAAAGGAAAACTAGAGCAACAAAATCAATTTATAAGTAATAATGATGGAGACAAGCACAGGAATCATGTCAGTGAATATAAATGGCTTAAACTCACCAAACAAAAGATGTAATTTTTTTTACAAAACTCAAAAAAGAAAAAGCAGATATAATCTGTCTTCAAGAAAAACATATTAAAGAAAAAATCATAAAGTTTTAGAATGCCCCAAATTAGGAAAACCTTTTTATTCATGTGATTCAACTTAAAAGAAAAGAGGTATCTGTCTAAAACCCCCAAAAGAATCAAAACGTCTTCATGCTGATCAACAGGGAAGGATTTTAATGATTGAAAAGAAATTAATAATCAAATAACACTTTTAGTAGCTATTCAGTGGCTGATAACAAACAGATTGTATAACATAAAAGTATTTAAAAAATTCTGGAGATTGAAAAAGAAATTTATGGGGAAAATCAAATAAAAACACTCCATTTTATGTAGCTAAAAAAATTTGCTTAACATAATTTCATTTGGAACGAATTAACCAAACAATGCAGATGCACCAAACAATGCAGATGAAAAGTTTTATGAAGAACTCCATAATCTTCTGATAAAGATTATCAAAATATTTACTTAATTGGCGATTTCAATGCTATTGTGGATGAAACAAAAGATCAGAAAGGGAAGAGTAAAAGAATTATACCACCTAAAACATTCTTTCAAATGGCAGAGGAATTAGGATTGGAAGATATATGGTGTGGCTTTAACAAAGATAAATTACAGTGTACATTTTATTCGAATCAACATATATCCTGGTCCAGAATTGATATGATTTGGATAACAAATGATCTGAGAATAGGAATTGAGGAATTAGAAATACAACCAAGTACATGGGTGGATCATTTATTTATTTATTTATTTATTTATTTATTTATTTATTTATTTATTTATTTATTTATTTATTTATTTTACAGTTTATATGCCATCCACTAACCAAAGGTACCAAAGGCTTACAATCAAAAGATAATTAAAACAATTAAAACATTAAAATCTCAATAAGTAATTAAAGCAATAATAAAAACATTATACTAAAATTCCCACCAGGACCCACAATCTATATTATTTCAATTAAAAAAACTTATGGAACAGGAAGGTTTTTACCTGGTGCCAAAATGTCATCAATGTTGGCACCACGTGGATCTCATTCGGGAGGACATTCCATAGCCTGGGGGCAGCTGCCAAGAAGGCCCTATGACTACAAGCCATCGCTCTCACCTCCTTGAGGGATGGCTCTTTCAAAAGGGCCCCCTGGCTCAATCTTAATTGCCTGGTAGGTTCATATGGAAGGAGGTGGTCCTTCAGGTATCTAGGTCCTAAGCCATTTAGGGTTTTATATGTCAAAACAATCATTTTGAATTGGGCTTGGGAAACAATTGGTAACCAGTGCAGGTTATGTAGAATCGCTGTGATATGATCCCTGGCGGCCCCACAACTTAACCAGCTGCATTGCATGATTCTGAACAAGTTGCAATCACTGAAGCGTCTTCAAAGGCTGCCCTGCGTAGAGCGCATTGCAGAAATCAAGACAGGATGTTACCACCAGTGCATGTATAACTGTCATGAGGCTTCACTCATCTGGGTAGGGGTGTGCAGCTGGTCTATTTTCCACAGCTAAAGGCACCCCTGGCTGCCGAGTCCACTGGACTTCCAGAATTAGGCTGGGGTACAGCAGCACCCCCCAAGCTGTGGAACTGTGCCTTGGGGGAGTGCAACCCCATCCAGGACAGGAAGATGATCCTCTAGCTTGTCCAGTGAAGCACCCACCAACAGCACTTCCGTCTTGTCTGGATTGAGTTTCACTTTATTAACCCTCATCCAGTCCATTATCTGGACTAGACACGAGTTCAGCACAGAAACTGCCTCACTTGGATTGGTGGAGAATGAGAGGTAGAGCTGAGTATCATCAGCATATTGCTGACTCCTCAGCCCAAACCTCCTGATGACCTCTCCTAGCAGTTCCATGTAGATGTTAAACAGCGTGGGAGACAGTATCGAACCCTGAGAAACCCTGTGATGTCCACATCCTTGGGTCTCAAAAAATGAAACTCATCCAATAACACTGGACCTGAGCATGGAACACTGGCCATATCCCTTAATTCTGCACCAATAGTGGAGTCCAATTCACTGCGAATCTGAGTGATTTTCCTCTTGTCACAACTATTTCCTGGATCCTGGACCACCCGAAACAGCTCCGCCAGGTGGCACTCTGAGAAAGCAATATAGTTCATGAAATAGTGCCTTTTTGCCAGCCCTATTGCCATGGAATAGGCCCAATAAAGGGCTCTAAACTTTGTTCGATCAGACTCACTGTGGTATTTTCTCCACTTGCACTCCAGCTGTCTCCCCTCCTGCTTCATCACCCACAACTAAAGGAGCTGTCCGGGCTCTGCGATTAGGGAGAGGGCGCTTAGGCGCAATTATGTAAACTACCCAGGACATTTTTTCTTTTCCATATGGTGATCTGAGCTTCGACATGAGCGCCGACCATATCAGACAGAAAATCCCCCAGAGGTTTCAGGAAACCATCTGGATCCATTAGTCTCTGAGGGCAGATCATCTAAATTGATCCCCCACTCTTACAGAGGGTAGAAGAAGCCAGTAGCCTAAACTTGACCAGAAAGTAGTCTGACCATGACAATGGGGTCAGAACCAACCCATCCACATCCAAACCACCACCCTCCAATCCTGTTGAGAAGACCAGGTCTAGAGTATGGCCCTTTTCATGTGTTGGGTTGTTGACATATTGAGACAGCCCCATGGTTGTCACAGAGGCCATGAAGTCCTGTGCCACCCCGTTTAAGGTCACCTTGGCATGGATGTTGAGGACCCCCAGCACCAACAGTGTGGGGGTCCTTAACACCAGTTCTGCCAAATGAATTTTATAAAATGTTTTCTGAGATGATAGCTGGTCCTTTGAAAGATATATGCAATGTAGTACTTCAAGAAACAAAGATATCCAAATCCTGGCAAGAAGCAAATATTACATTAATAGCAAAGGAGGAAACAGATTTCATCCAAATAGGAAACTATAGATCAATTTTGCTTCTCAATGTCGCCTAAAAGATACTGGCATCTATTATTGCTGAGAGATTGAAGAAATGTCTTACTTAATATATACATTCAGATCAAAATGGTTTTCTTCCGAAAAGATGATTAAGAAATAATATAAGAATAATAATTCATATATTAGACTATTATGAAGCACATTCTGAAAAACAAATGGCAGTGCCCAAAGAGCTTTTGATTATTTAAACTGGGATTATATGAAGAAACAATTGGAGATGATGGATTTTGGCCAAAATTTCTTGAATGTTATAAAGGCAATTTATTCAAAACAAACAGCAAGAATAATTAACAATGGAGAAACAAAACAAAATATTGAAATCACAAAAGGCTCCAGAAAAGGATGTCCACTTTCTCCATTGCTTTTTATCCTGGCATTAGAGACATTAAACAGAGAAGTAAAACAGAATCAAGGAATTGAGGGAACACGTGTTAGAGATGAAATCTATACACTACAAGCCTAGGCAGATGATTTGGTCTTTATTCTAGAAAATCCCTTGCAACCAGTGCCAGTTTTATCTGAACAAATTGAAGCATTTAGTGAAGTAGCTGGATTGACAATTAATAGAGAAAAAACTAAATTTATTATTAAAAATCTAACTCAAAAGATAAAAGATAAACTTACTATAAATGCAAATATTCAAATAGCCAAGAAACTAAAATATTTGGAAATATACATCACAGCAAGATGCTCTACACTTAAGGAACATAACTATTTGAGGCTGCTTGCAGATTAACCAAGATTTGGAAAGATGGACTAAATTACAGCTTTCCCATTTAGGGAAAGCTGCAACAATTAAAATGAGTATCCTGCCTAAAATACTCTTTCTTTTTCAAAACTTATCAATTAAGTTAAAGCCAAAATTCTTTGAAGAGATAAATAACCTGGTCTCTAAGTTCATATGGCAAAAAAGAAACAAAGAATTAAACATAAATTATTGCAAGATGCAATTATTGCAAGATGGACTATTGCAACGCGCTCTACATGGGGTTGCCCTTGACTCTCATTTGCAACGGGTCCAAAGCAGCCAGAAATTTGAGCACATCACCCCAGTTCTGGCCCGCCTGCATTGGCTACCTGTTGCAGCCCGAATTAGATTCAAGGTCCTGGTCTTGGTTTACAAAACCCTCCATGGTCTAGGACCTGGCTACCTGACAGAGCGGATCGACCAGCAGTCAACTTCGGCCCGTCCGACTAGGTTGTCGCGGGCGCACAACGCCCAGAGAGGCTCGGAGAACTTCCACCCACCCGAGCCTTCTCTGTGTGGCTGGCCCGACGTTGTGGAATCATCTCCCAGCAGAAGTGCGCCTAGCAAGTCCCTGCCTGCCTTCCAGAAGGCATTGAAAACCTTTCTCTTCCGGGAGGCATTTGGGTGACTCTTCCCCCCCGCCGCCATCTGCATCTCCTGGTATTGCTGTTTTGTCTGCTTATTTTATTAATTTAATCTATTGGCTGTTATTGTAATTTGCTGCCTTCTTAATTTGTTGTAAACCGCCCAGAGTTCCCCTCCAGGAAGAATATAAGTATATAAGCTCAATAAATAAATAAATAAATAAATAAATAAATAAATAAATAAATAAATAAATAAAAGAGGGGGAGTTGATTTTCCAAACTGGATTTTATATTACCGGACAAGTGCTTTAACATGGATAAAGGAATGGATACTCCTAAGAAATAAAAGACTATTATATTTGGAGTGGCATGATCTCCAACTACTTTGGCACACATTATTATGGTATGGAAGGACTAAATCACATAAATATTTTGAAAGAAACATAATAAGGAATCTCTTTTAAGAATCTGGGAAAAGGTTAAACTAAACTTTTATATGAAAATATCCAGTGGGTCTCACTGATGGAAGCATTTACTTACCCCAAACTCCTAAGATTTGAAAAAATAGTTATGTATTTTTGTGAGAATTGCGAAGACTAAAACTCCTTAGAGGACCAAGGACTGACTTTTTCCTGGTGGCCTCAAATGCAATTGCAATCAATATATAACCAAGATATGAAGGCACAAGGATTTTATAAAGAGTATATGACATTTGACAAGATATTATTAATGACAAAAGAAAAGCAAATTCAAAAACTCTATAGTTTTTTTCTACAATGAGACACACAAGATGAAGAAGTGAAAAATACCATGCTGAAATGGGCCAAAAATTTTGGCTACAACATTGAACTAAAAAAAGTAAACAATTATGGACAAAGAAGCATAAATTAACATTAACTACTTCTTATAAGGAAAAGCTCTACAAAATGTTTTATAGATGGCATATAACACCAGTGAGGCTTGCTAAATGTTCCCTAATTTGTCAAAGAAATATTGGAAACTCAAGAAGGGACTTATTATCATGCATGGTGGACATGCAATAAAGCAAATTCTTACTAGGCCAAAGTACATACCTGGATTAAGCAAATCTCAAAAATACAATTAGAGTTTAAACCAGAAATATTGCCAAGTACCCAAATAATAACCAATATATAATAATAAATAACCAAAAAAACCAAAATTCTTATTTATTAATACAGTGGTACATTGTATAAAGAAATTAATTTGTTCCAAATAAAATTATGTTAAGCAAATTTTCCTTTATACAAATTCCCATAGGAATGTAATCCCATTTTTATGTTGTATGGATTTTTCCCATAGGCGATTATGTTAAGCAAATTTCCCCTATCTCCAGATTTTTTATGTTGTACAAATTTTATGTTATACAAGCTGTTTGTTATACAAGGGTCCACTGTACATATTTTGACAGCAGCTAGATGATCTGCTCCATGGCGTGGCTGCGCCAGCGGGGCTCCTTTGCCGCTCCTGGGCGGGAATAGCGTGAGACATGATTTTGTGCTCTTGTGAGGCCTGGGGGCATCGCGAGACCGTCTGGGGCCATTTCCCCGGCCTCAGTTCCTTGCAGGGCACATAAGAGGAAGGACACCAGAGGAAGAGCAGCAGCAGAGGAAGAGCGGTGTGTGCAAGGAGCGGCGGAAAGAAGCAGTGGCGGAGGTGAGAGAGGTGGAAGCGGTGGTGTCAGGTGGAGGATGGTGCGGTCCGGAGAGGGGCCCGGGCGAGCCAGAGAGTAGCATCAGTGGCGGGAAGCAGACGGCCCAGGCGTCCCAGAAGGAAGCTTGCGAGGACGCGAGCAGAGACGAGCGGAGACCCGACTGTGTGGGGGGGTGCTCCCCACCGAGGTTTGGAGGAGTGAGCCAGGCAGGGAGGGTGCGCAGCAGGAGGGGCTTTGCCGAGCCGCGCGGGGCGGGAGGCAGGCGCATCATGGAGCCTGGTGGGGAAGGTGCCACGCGGGATGGGAACCCGACTGATGAGCGGAGAGGCAGTATCTGGGAGTTGAGAGGAGATAAAGGCCTTAGGCAGCAGGCCCATTGAAAGCAGGAGGGACCACTTGGGGAAGGCTTGAGTCGGGGCTTGGAAATACAAAGGTTTAAGATGCCAGCCAAGGGTCAGGGGAAGGGGAAGGGCAAAGGCCCTGCTAAGCATCCCCAACCCCAAGTGTCCCCAAGAGAATCTGAGTCAGAAGGGGAGGAGCTTGCCCTATTGGAGAGCTTCAGGGCGATACTGGAGACCTTGGAGAAAAGGCAAGGTGGCCAGGGAGGTGGGGAGCCACCTCAAAAAGAGGTGAAAACGATGTCCAGGAACTCTAAGGCACGGAGGCGATTCTGTATAAAGGAAATACTGAATTAAATGACTTCCAGACTGGCTGCGCTAGAGGATGGGGGAACGCAGAGTGCTGCTGAGGAAGCCCAGTAGATTGAAACCACGGAGGACCAAGAGCAAGAGGGGAAAGAGTCTGAGGTACAGATCGGGCAGGAGCCAATCAGCCCTGGAACATGAGGTGAGGGCGCTGGATCGACCACTGGGACAGCAGGAGCGGGCATGGGCACAGGATCCAGTGAGTTGAACAGGGTGGGTGAAAGTAACAGGGTGGAGCTAGGCCCGTGGCCATGGGATGGTGTTGTACAGCAGGCGCAGCCCCCAACCTGGTCAGTGCCTCCAACTTCGGGGCCCCAGGGGCAATCCCACACAGGTTGCTGGCTCATGGGCCGCACCAGGGGGGTCAAGACCACAACCGGTCGCTAATGTGGGATATGCAGTAGGACCACAGCAGGGCCCAGGGTGGTTGGGCCAGGGATACAACATGGCCCTACCAATGGGGGGACCCAACCAGTGGCAGCAACCGCAGGGACATGGGGGATGGTGGGAAGGTGCCCAGCAGGTCGCGGCAGCCCCAACGCTGGGGTTTCAGTGGCCGGGGGTATGGCCCTCAGGGTCATATCCAGCTAGCTTACTGTGCATGCCATCCCCTATGGAGACCAAGCCCTACCACTTGGGGGTCATTTGATGGCAGCAACATGGGATAAAATTCTTAGGGGGGATTATGTGGATCTGTTCAGTTTGCTAAACACGGAGGTGGACACCAAGGACGGGGAGAAGGAGGATGAGAAAGACAAGGAAAGGTGCCTTAGGAGGAAACCTGAGAGGAATTGGAAACATTGGCTACCCGCATATTCTATTTATATGTCCATTATCGTGCGGGCCCAGACGTGGAGGGCACCGGCCTTGATCCAATATCAGGATCTGATCTTCAAGGCGTACACTGATTTCCCAGGGCACACGTGATTACATTATGATGAACAATTCCGTAAATGTGCTGTCCTTGACCATTCGCTGAGATGGGATGAACCCTTATCATCCCTGTGGCTACAGATCATGACACCAGCAAGGCTGGCAGTTGGGGATAGATTTGATAGTGGACACCTTATCACCAAGTCAGCGCAGCCCAGCACGACCCAGGGTAATGCCAGGCAGGTGGTTCAACCCCGCCTTCGGTGCTGGAATTTCAACAGACAGGGTGGGTGAGGCAGAAAAATGTGCATATTTTAACACAAAGAGACTGGCCGGGAATTGAGAGACTAACGGCGAGAGTGGAAGAGCTATGTAACAGAGAATCGGGAGGCACAAGGGCCGACTTAGAGTTATTGAATGCTAACCAAGAACAGGTTAGGAATTGGCAGCAGGAAGATATCAGTTTACAATGGGTCCGAGAACAAACCCGAGAAGAGGGACTCAGACCACCAGGGGGGAAGGGCTTCGAGATATGGCAAGGGGTAATTTACTTCATAGATAGAGGGAGCGGGGAAGAGAAGTGCAGGATGGTATTATCTCATCGACTTCAAGAATTAGTACTTGGCTTAGCACATGACATTCCTATGTTGGGGCACCTAGCAGTAAAGAAGACCCTAGACCGGGTCAGGCAGCGGTTCTTTTGGCCTCAGATATACCAGGACGTAGAGTCATATTGTCAATCCTGCCCTGTATGCCAAATGGTACAAGCGAAACTGCCCCCGGGAGGCCCCCTGATCCCATTACCCCTTGTAGACCACCCCTTTGACTGGACAGCCCTTGATATAGTAGGGCCACTGACTAAGTCAGCGGGGGGGGGGCATCAATTTATATTAGTCATCATCAACTACGCCATCTACTACCCCGAGGCGATCCCGATGTGAACTACCACAGCTAAGGTGCTTGCCAAAGAATTAATAGTCATGTTCTCAAGAGTAGGCTTCCCCAAAGAGGTCCTTACAGATCAGGGTCAGAACTTTATGAGTGAGATCCTTCGACAAATGTGGCAGATGCTGAAGGTCAAGCCACTGAAAACTAGCATTTATCACCCCCAGGCCAATGGCCTGTTTGAAAGGTTCAATAGGAGAGAGCACATAAGAGAAACCTCTTCTCTGACTAAGGAAGCTTTAGGAAGGGCACAAGAGGCACAGAAGAAGTGATATGATCAGAGGGTCAGGGTGAGGCGCATTGAACCAGGGAAAAAGGTGTTAGTGCTACTTCCCACTGAAGAATCTAAACTGCTAACGCAATGGCAACGCAGTGGCATCAGACAAGAGAAAAAGTTACAGATTTTGCATATAAACCTCCTAAAAGAATGGATAGAGAGGGAAGTGTTCTGGGGAGAGCAAGAGGATGGGGATGCCACATTAATCAAGGGGATAAAGGACAAATAACAATTGGCGATCACTTAGACTTTACTCAGGTAACCCAAGTATGCAAGTTAGAATGTCAGTTTCAAGAAGTCTTTTCAGAGACCAGGCAAGACGTTCCTAGGTTCATACCCCACCAGGGGTAGTGGTCAGGACTAAAGGGAGGAGTTGGCCCAGGCATGTGATCCCAGCCCTTAATAAAGAGGTGGAAGAGATGTTTAAATTGGGTGTTATTGAATCATCATACAGCCCATGGCATAGTTACCCAGTCATCGTACCGAAACGAGATGGGTCACTCCGATTTTGCATAGATTTCAGACAGCTTAACACCATATCCAAATTTGATGCCTACCCTATGCCTAAGGTAGGGGACCTCACTGATAGGGTGGGGGGAAGCTCAATTTCTGAGCACATTTGACCTGACCAAGGATACTGGCAAATCCCAATGAGAGAACAGGACAAGGAAAATACCACATTCTCAACACCCAAAGGCCTTTACCTATGCCCTTCAGCCTCCACGGGGCCGCAGCGATGTTCCAGAGGTTAATGGACATTGTGCTGGAACCAGTACAGGACTGTGCAGCTGCCTATATTGATGACATAGTGGTTTTCAGCCAAACTTGGGAAGAACACTTAGAACACATCAGGAGGGTCTTGGAAGTCTTGAAGAGAGCTGGGTTGACCATGAACCCACAAAAATGTAAAATAGGATTTTTTTGTTGTTGTTTGTTCAGTCATGTCCAACTCTTCGTGACCCCATGGACCAGAGCTCGCCAGGCCTTCCTATTTTCTACTGCCTCCCAGAGTTTGGTCAAATCCATATTGGTTGCATCGATGACACCGTCCAACCATCTCATTCTCTGCCGTCCTCTTTTCCTTTTGCCTTCCATCTTTCCCAACATCAGGGACTTTTCCAAGGAGTCCTCTCTCCTCATGAGGTGGCCAAAGTACTGGAGCCTCAGCTTCCAAATCTGTCCTTCCAGTGAACATTCGGGGTTGATTTCCTTCAGGATGGATAGGTTTGATCTCCTTGCAGTCCAGGGGACTCTCAAGACTCTCCTCCAACACCACAGCTCAAAAGCATTGATTCTGTGGCGATCAGCCTTCTTTATAGTCCAGCTCTCACTTCCATACATCACTACTGGAAAAACCATAGCTTTGACTATCCTGACCTTAGTTGGCAAAGTGATGTTTCTGCTCTTTAAGGATGCTATCTAGGTTTGCCATTGCTTTCCTCCCAAGAAGCAGGCGTCTTTTAATTTTGTTGCTGCAGTCTCCATCTGCAGTGATCAAGAAGCCATAGAATCATAGAATCATAGAATCGTAGAGTTGGAAGAGACCTCAAGGGCCATCTAGTCCAACTCCCTGCCATTCAGGAACCCCTTCACAATATTTCTGACAGATGGCCATCCAGCCTCCACTTTAAAACCTCCAAAGAAGGAGACTCCACCACCCTCAGTGGCAGCATATTCCACTGCCGAACAGCTCTAACTGTCATAAAGTTCTTCCTAATGTTCAAATGGAATCTCTTTTCCTGTAGTTTGAAACCATTGCCCGAGTCCTAGTCTCTGAAGCCATGGAAAACAAACCTGTTCCCTCTTCAATATGACATCCTTTCAAATATTTAAACATAGCTATCATATCCCCCCTCAGCCTTCTTTTAGAGAGGGTAAACATTCCAAGTTCCAGAAGCCGTTCCTCATAAGACATTTCCTCCAGACCCTCAACCATCCTGGTCGCCCTCCTCTGCACCCACTCGAGGTTGTCAACATCCTTTTTAAACTGAGGTGCACAGAACTGGATACAGTACTCCAGGTGGGGTCTGGCCAGACCAGAATAGAGTGGTACTATCACTTCCCTAGAAAATAAACTCTGCCTCCATTTCTTCCCCTTCTATTTGCCAGGAGGTGATGGGACCAGTGGCCATGATCTTAGTTTTTTTATGTTGAGCTTCAGCCCATTTTTTTGCTCTCCTCTTTCACCCTCATTAAGAGGTTCTTTAATTCCTCCTCACTTTCTTCTATCAAAATAGGATTATCTAAGGTCAAGTTCCTGGGTTTCCTAGTAGGGAAGGGTGAAATGCAATCGGTGCAGGATAAAATAACCAAAATATATAGGTGGGAGAGGCCTAGAATAAAAAGAGAGGTCCAACAATTCCTGGGCCTCGTTGGGTATTACCGACACTTCATACCTAATTTTGTGACCCGAGCAGCCCCTTTAACTGACCTAATGAGGAAAGGGGGACCAAGGAAAGTGATATGGGGACAAGAGCAGGATAAGGCTTTCCAAGACCTTAAGGATACCTTGTGCGATATCCCTTCATGGTATACACCTGACTTTTCTTTGCCCTTTTGGCTAAACATTGATGCATCAGATCAGCGTTTGGGAGCCGTATTGGCACAAAAGAAAAACTATCAGGTATACGCCGTCCTTTTCCTAAGTAGAAAACTATCCAAACGGGAGATGAAGTACGCGGTTATAGAAAAAAAGGCATTGGTGGTGAAGTGGGCTACCAACGCCCTACAATATTATTTGTTAGGAGCCCCTTTCTATTTAGTGACCGACCATGCCCTACTAAAGTGGTTACAAATGATGAAAGAGACTAACCCTAGACTCATCAGGTGGTACCTGGCTTTGCAACCATTTGCATTCACTGTGAATTATAGGAAAGGCAAGCAACATATTAATGTAGACTTTTTCTCCCAACAGGGCCCCTGGGAAGATGATCCAGAGGTGCAGGCGTCCCTCTTGGAGGGGAGGATATGTGGGCAGGGAAGGCCAAAGGGACTCAACTGAGAAGAGTGCCACCTACACCCGAACAAGTTGAGAAGGAGGAATGGCGGGAAAAGCAAAGGAGATGAGAGGAGGCAAGGAAAGCCCGAATAAGGGAAGAGAAAGATCGAGAAGAGGTGAGAAGGAGGTTCGAAGAGTCCTTGCGGATTGGGGAAGGAGAAAGGGTGGGAAACGTGGACCAACCCACGGCTGTGGAGGTGGGGTTTGCAGAGGGTAAAAAGGGAAAGCCGCGCGTCTTACCCCCAGGATGGGAGTGGGTCTGGATGCAAGACCCTGATATGGGAAAATGGGAGAGGATGATGATGCCAGATGCTGAAGTGGAGAGCTACAAAAAACGGGCTCCTAAGAAGGGCTGCTCTTATTGGGGAGAGCGGGAAGCCAGGGAGTCCAACCGAAAACTCAAACAGATACGACAGGACATTGCTTATGAGAAATGGATGGAGAAGCTGAAGGCAGACCGGGAGACACTCCTGCGGGAGGGGTTTGGCCCTTCGAGAGGACTTTCTTGTTCGGGGACAACGGTGGGGGAGATATGGACCCAAGCCATCCGTGGATACTGGAGTACAGACTACGCCACCAACCCAGGACTTGAGCCTCAGAAGGGTTCTGGTGGAACACCCACCTCTTCAGAGCAGAAGGGGGTTTGAATTCATCCCTGTTTAAACCCTCGAAAGACTCTAAGAACAACCCTTTTTGTTAAAGGTGTTACACCCGCTGAAGTTAATGTTAAAAGAAGTGCCTCCAAAAGTGTGAAAGAAGACAATAAAACTCCTATTGGTTCAATTAAAAATGTTTCTTTATTGAATCCGAAGGAGCGGGAAGTCTGGCAACCTGAGGAACCCCCACACTATAGTTTAACAAACAAGATTTGAATTAGAAATTACATGGCAAAAAGTAGTGCAAATGTGATTTAATGCTTCATGATTAAACAGATTGTTTTCTGGTTCTTAGACAGCATGAATGTTGTTATGTCTATTCATCCTGAGAATATGCCTCATGAAGCCATATGTAGTGGTGGCTCATGATGACCTGCGGAGGGCATGACTACATCATTCCATGAGATGTACCTGTTTCCCACCTTTGTAGGGGGAAACAAATTCAGATTTCAATACTGGTCTAAGATACTTAATTTGGAAGATGATCAAGTAAATCCTTCTATCTTTATACTCAATAATGTGCATGAGATTCCTTACCACCCTCATAATCATGCATTTAAGGACAAGAAATCTAAATAAACTATTATTTTACTCTTTTAGTACCAGATTGTGACAAGATAAACAAACAGCAGAGAGAGAAGGGCAGAAGCAGATGCAGAGAGAGCAAGCTAAATCATTAATGTTCAGACAGCAGTGGGTACAGTCATGTAGTGAGTACATTATTCATTAAACAGTAGTTCATCAGAGGCCGTTACTTCAAAGCAAAGCAAAGTCAAAGTGTTCTGCCCCTGTTTATATACTCACGAGCTGCAGTTTTACTACTCGAGCACAAGTAGTCTCTGGCATTCGCATGCCACTTTTCAACGTTCCTTAATTAAAAAAAAGAGTGCAGGCTATGCACTGATGCTGGACTGCCAGTTGCAAGCTGGGTGGCATCTCATTTACCAACCTCGGAAGGATGGAAGGCTGAGTGAACCTTGAGCCTGCTACTGGGGATTGAACCCAGGTCGTGAGCACAGATATCCCTGTTTGAATATTTTTTAAAAACACTTGAAATAAAAGTAGTCACATTACAGGCATTTAACCACTGCACCACGATGCTTAAACAGTAGTTCTTCAGAGACTGCACAAAGATGAATTGTGATAGTCCTCAGTTCTAAGAAGAAAAGCTGGTTACCTGTGACTCATCTTGGGATTCCTCTGCACAGTTCACCTTCATAAGAGCAGCTAAATGGGAGAATTTTTTGCTGCTTCTGGCAAGATCTCGACTGAAGAGCTGCCACAACAGGGAAAGGCAATGACCTTGTTGGCACAGAACAGCCAGTCTCTTCTCCCTGTTTCGAAATATGACATAGCAGAGGACCAGACAGGGTTAGACTCCTTCAGGATATTAACTTGTTGTTAGCTGTGTGATCATCTATAAAGTTCCTAAACCCAAATATAGCCATGGAGGTGAACAGATTCCTACTCATCCAGGTCCATGTGGGCCTTCTATAGAACTTCTGTGATGTAAGAAGTGCAGCACAAACAATGTGATTTTCCCATTGCCTTTCCTGTGATCAACATCAATGGTTCCCACGCTTAGGTCTCCAGATGCTCTTAGACTACAACTCCCAGATATTCTAGCCTATACAGCTAGTTGTGAGGGCTTCTGGGAGTTTTAATTTAAAAAGAACAATGAGAGAGGAGTAAGGGAAGCCATTCATGTGAGCATTGAAACCCCCTCCCTCAACAGAGGTGGCGGCCTCAGGCATAGTCTATCTGCTACTTATCAGGGTGTGCTTTCCAAAGTACCCAGACAAATCAAATAGCCTTCACCACCAAGGCCATTCTTGATAGGTTTCAGCACCTTAGGCCAGGCACGTCCAAACTTCGGCCCTCCTGATGTTTTGGACCACAACTCCCAGAATTCCAAGCCTGTATTTCCAATGGCAAAGGACTGTGGGAGTTGTGGCCCCAAACATCTGGAGGGCCGAAGTTTGGACATGCCTGCCTTAGGCCATTGTTCACCTTAAGGCTATGGATACTATTGTCTCCCTAATGAGCCTATTCAGGCCATTGTTCATCTTATGAGCCTAATTCAGATCATGGTGACAAGAGGTCAA
The DNA here is from genome assembly GCA_029282475.1 of Phrynocephalus forsythii. Lineage (NCBI taxonomy): Eukaryota > Metazoa > Chordata > Lepidosauria > Squamata > Agamidae > Phrynocephalus > Phrynocephalus forsythii. The sequence continues at coordinate 4,014,651 of JAPFRF010000016.1, read as the reverse complement.
AGCTGACTATAAGATGGAGGACTTGCACTAGCTGTATTCAGACTTATGAAGCTGTTTGGATGAGCCGTGAAACGTTTCTATCTCTCAAAAAGAAGTCCAGTAGCCATGACTCAAGTTCCAGATAAACTCACCTGGATGACTGAGAATCTTCACAGAGTTATAGTATGCTGCATTCAGGAAGCTGACCTAAAATAACTAGAAACAACTTTGGAATTTACTGAGGGTATGCCAGCAGCTGCTTTGGCTGTTTCTCAGGGCTGCTTGGGTTTTTAAAATCTAGAGTTTGCTGTTGCTTTAAATATTCTTTCTTAAAGGAAGAAAAGAAGAGCGTGGAGGAGGGTTTTTTCAGAGTCCTTTGGAATTTAATCGGTGCACGTGAGCAGCGTGCGCCTGACGGCATGCACATTAAAAAATTAAGATCTCCACCTCTGCAGTGGAGGCTGTCCAGACCCTTGATTGCTGCCTGGCTGCAGTATTGGACTGGACCAGGACTAACAGGCTCAGGCTTAACCCTGGGAAGACTGAGGTTCTGTTCTTCGGGGGTGGTCCGGATGGGTACAGTGGCCCTCTTCCCAGTCTGGGTGGGTCCGCCCTCCAGCTGGCGCAAAGAGTGTTAGTCTGGGCGTCGTCCTGGATCCGGATCTGTCCCTGGAATCCCAGGTGGCAGCCGTGACCAGGTTGGCCTTCTACCATCTTAGGCTTATCCCCCAGATTCGCCCGTACCTTGATGGGGACTCCATGAGGACAGTGGTGCAGGCACTGGTCATGTCAAGGATAGATTATTGTAACACTCTCTACATGGGGCTCCCCTTGAACCTTGTTCGGTGACTGCAGTGGGTATAGAAGGCAGTGGCCAGGTTGGTGGTTGGTGCGGGCAGGTTTGACCGCATCACCCCCATTCTGGCTCGTCTGCACTGGTTGCCCGTTGCCTCCCGAATAAAGTTCAAGGTGTTGGTTTTGGTTTACAAAACCCTCCATGCCCTGGGTCCTGGTTATCTGGCAAAGCGTATCTCCCTACAATCAGAGCTGGCCCGACCCACCCGATCCTCCATGGCTCTCTCACTCCAGGTGGCCACCCCTAGGGAGGCCCGTAGGGTAGTAACTCGTAAACGGGCCTTCTTGGTGGCCGGCCCAGGTCTTTGGAATAAATTACCGAGCGAGATACGCCAGGCTCCATCACTGGCATCCTTCAAGAAAGCCCTTAAAACCTGGCTGTTCAGGGATGCCTTTGGCAACTGCTAGGGCTGTACCAAGGGTTTTTTTTTGTTTGTTTGTCTAGTTCCATGCCTCTTGCCTAGCACCTTTTTAGACTTTTTAACTGATGTCTTGTTTTTAATCTTTTTGTGCGAACCGCCCAGAGTGTAGCAGAGAAGATTAATTGGGAAGATCAGTTTTCCATTATCTTTTATTTTCGTTCTTATGTTTTTTTCAAGTAACTGACCTTATTTAGTCAAGATGGAGGGTCAGGGAGCAAGTGTAGTTAGTTGTATCTGCGGCATGTCCATTTCTTTTTTGTTTTTTGTTTTGCCAAACCAAGTGCCAGGTTACACATGCTCAAAGTGCAAGCTAGTGGCCCTCTTGGAGGACAAGGTCAGGCATCTGGAGGCCTGTGTTTCTAATATTCACAATGTTAGGGAACATTTTTTTTTGCAGGAAGCAGAGAAAAACTTTGCCAGCACAGGTGACAGGTGTAATCTAAATCAGGACTAGGGCATTTCACAAATACAGAAGACAGACACTTGGAGGAATGTTACAGACAGAAAGGGAAGAACTAGGAAACAGACAGAGAGCTTGCAACTGCACAATAGATTCCAACTCTCTCCTTTATCAGCCAGGAAAAGGAACTACACCTAGAACAGCAAGGGCAGCTTGAAGACCCTGCACAGAGGAATCCAACAATACAACAAGGGGCACCTACCAAGCCTTGAAGGAGGCGAGTGGTGGTGATTGGAGACTCCTTGCTCAGAGGAACAGAAGTGGTCATCTGCAGGCCTGACAAAATTAATTGAGAGGTCTGCTATCTCCCTGGAGCCAAGATTTGGGATGTAACAGAGAGTCTGTCAAGTCTCATCAAGCCCACTGATTCTAACCCCTTTCTTTTGGTCCATGTAGGAACTAATGATACTTCAAAATGCAGCTTTCAAGATATCACAAAGGCATATGAAGAGATGGGTAGGAAGCTGAAGGACCTGGGTGGGCAGGTGGTAATTTCATTTCTCCTCCCTGTAGAAGAACGTGGTTCACAAAGGGAAAGAACAATAGTGGAGGTGAACAACTGGCTTCGTAGATGGTGCCAGCAGGAACAATTTGGGTTCTTGGGCCATGGTTTGATATTTCATTCAGATGGGCTATTGCATGAGGATGGGGTACATCTCACCACTGCTGGAAGGAATCTTTTTGCCAAGAGGCTTGAAAATTTGATAAGGAGAGCTTTAAACTGAGTTCTCAGGGGGAGGGAGAAAATTTTCTTTATGGTAGAGATACAGAAGGCATTGCGGGGAACAGCCCAAAGTAGAAGCAGGACAAGGAGTATTATAGAACATCAGTGTGAGAAAAAACAGGTTAAGCAAAGGGCTTGTAAGAAACACACACAGCCTCAAATGTCTCTACACCAATGCACAGAGCATGGGGAACAAACAGGAGGACCTAGAACTTTTAATAGAGCAAAATAAATATGACATAATTGGCATCACTGAAACATGGTGGGATGAGACTTATGATTGGAATGTAGTTATTGGAGGGTATAACCTGTTTCAAAGGAACAGGCCTAGTAAGAAAGGAGGAGGTGTAGCTTTATACAGTATATTAAGGACATATATACTGCGGAAGAAATACATGATAAACAGAAGGGAAAGCAAGTTGAGAGTATTTGGGTGAGAACTAAGAGTGAGAAAAATGAGAGAGATGTCACTGTGGGGGTATATTATATACCCCCAAGTCAGCCAGAGGATTGGGATGATGCTTTCTGTGAGCAGATGGTCACATAGTCAAAAGGGAGAGATGTAGTACTAATGGGAGATTTTAACTATCCTGATATATGCTGGCAGTCCAACTCAGCTAAGAATGCAAGGTCTAACAAATTCCTTACTGCCCTTGCAGACAATTTCATGGTCCAGAAGGTAGAGGGGGGAACAAGAGGAGCAGCCATTTTAGATCTGGTCTTAACCAATAGGGAGGACCTCATAAATGGGGTTGAAGTGGTGAGATCTTTACGTAAAAGTGAGCATGCTCTCTTGGAATTTGTTACACAGTTGGAAGGTGAAGCTAAGCATAGTCAGACAAGAATCCCGGACTTTAAGAAAGCCAGTTTTCATAAACTCAGGGAATTATTGGCTGTGATTCCATGGACCAAAACACTGAAAGAAAAGGGAGTCCAAGAAGGATGGGAGTTCCTTAAAAGCGAGATATTAAATGCACAATCCAAAACTGTTCCAACAAGAAGAAAAATGGGAGAGGTCTAAAGAAACCACAATGGTTTACTGAAGAACTTTCAACTCAGCTAAATATAAAGAAAAACAAGTACAAGAAATGGAAAAATGGGGAATGCACCAAAGAGGAATATAAGTAAATAGCTAATATATGTAGTGCAAAGGTGGTGGTGGTAAAAAAAAGCTAAAGTGCAAAATGAACTTAGACTTGCCAGAGAGATTAAAGATAGTAAAAAGGGTTTCTTTACTTATGTCCACAGCAAAAGGAAATATAAGGAAATGATAGGCTCTCTGTGTGGCGATGATAACCAGTTACTAGCAGGAGACAGGGACAAGGCAGAACTACTCAACACCTCCTTTGCCCCAGTTTTCTCCAAAAAGGAAAGAACAGTTTCCTTGGCACAAAGAGTAGATGAGGTATTGGGATGGGCATTGCAACACAGAATAGGTAGACAGGTAGTACAATAACACCTGAAAATATTAAATGAATTTAAGTCTCCTGGACCAGAGAATTACACCCAAGGATATTAAAAGAACTGGCAGAAGTAATTTCAGAACCATTGGCAAAAATCTTTGAGAAGTCCTGGAAAACAGGGGAAGTCCCCATAGATTGGAAGAGGGTGAATGTTGTCCCCATTTTCAGACAGTCTGTAATTATTTAACTAGCAATGCTGTCATTACAAGAAGTCAACACAGATTTCTTAAAAACAAGTCATGCCAGACCAATTTCATTTCTTTCTTTGATAAAATTACAGGCCTGGTGGATGGGAGGAACACTGTGGATATTGCTTATCTAGATTTTAGTAAGGCCTTTGATAAGGTTCCCATGGTATACTTGCAAAGAAGTTAATAGAATGTGGGATAGATAGTGCCACTGTTAGGTGGATTTGTACTTGGTTGACTGATCGCACCCAAAGGGTGATCATTAATGGCTTCTCTTCAGCTTGGAGAGATGTGACCAGTGGGGTGCCCCAGGGTTCTGTTCTGGGTCCGGTGCTGTTTAATATCTTTATTAATGACTTAGAGGAAACAATAGAGAGTAGGCTAATCAAATTTGCAGATGATACCAAATTGGTTGGGGTTGCTAATTCCCTAGAGGATAGGATGAAAATCCAAAAGGACCTGGACAGATTAGAGTCCTGGGCCAAAGCTAACAGAATGGGTTCAACAGAGCCTCCCTCCCTCCCTCCTTACTTTCTTTCTTTCTTTCCCTTTTCTTTCTCCCTCCCTCCCTTCTCTCTTTCTTTATTTCTTTCTCTTTTCTTTCTCCCTCCCTCCCCCTCTCCCTTCTTTCTTTTCTTTCTCTCTCTCCCTTCCTCCCTCTTTCTTTCCTCCCCTCTCCTTCCTTCCTTCCTTCCTCTTTCTCTCCCTTCTTTCTTTCTTTCTCTCCCTCCCTCTCCCTTCTTTCTTTTTCTTTATTTCTCTCCCTCTCTCCTCTCTCTCTTTCCTTCCTTCCTTCCCTCCCACTCTACCTCCTTCCTTCCCTTCTTTCTTTCCTTCCTTCCTCATTTTCTTTTTTTTCTTTCTTTCTTTCTTTCTTTCTCCCTCCCTCCTCCTCTCCTTCCTTCCCTCCCACTCTCCTTTCTTCTTCTTTCCCCCTTTTTCTTTCTTCCTCTCTCCTCTCCTCTCCCTTCTTTCTTTCTTTATTTCCTTCCTTCCCTCCCTCCATCCCTTTCTTTTTCTTCCTTTCTTCCTCATTTTCTTTCTTCCTTCCTTCCTCCCCCTTCTTTCATTCTTCCTCTCTCTCCCTCTAATGGAGGGTGGTGCATCTAGGTCAGGGGTGTCCAAACTTTTTGCTAGGGGGGCAAGATTTCGTGAGGCAAAAATGTGTGGGGGCTGACCATTCAACCTGAAGGGGAAGAAAGGGCATGGTCCGTGCACATCTGCAACAGCTGCAAATGCTCCAGTTTCAAGGTACTCAAGGGCCCAGCAGCTGTTGCACGGCCCGGGAATCAGCCGATGCACACCCAAGATGCACCACTGCTCGCATATACTGCCCTCCATCGCAAGGAGGTAGGGAAGATGCTGCAGCAACGGAACCAGGAGCGGGTTGGCAGGGTGGGTGGCTGAGGGGATGGACGGAGGCAGGGAGGGCAGGCAAACCATAAAACTGCAAGCTGATGTCACTATCTAGCATGGGGAAGGGCCAGCCAGAGGAGATGAGTGACAGGCTGAGCCAGCAGAGAGAAGAGGCTGAGGGCCGAACTTTGGACATGCCAGATCTAGGTAAAAATAATGCATTGCACAGAAATAGGATGGGAGACACCTGGCTGGAAAATAGTACCTGTGAAAGGAATCTGGGAGTCTTGGTGGACCACAAATTGAACATGAGTCAGCAGTGTGGTGCGGCGGCCAAAAAAGCCAATGCGATTCTTGGTTGCATGAACAGAAGCATCGTGTCTAGATAATGGAAATGATGGTACTACTCTATTTTGCTCTGGTCAGACCACATCTGGAGTACTGTGTCCAGTTCTGTGCACCTCAATTTAAAAAGGATGTTGATGATCTTGAACGGGTCCAGAGGAGGGCGACCAGGATGATTGAGGGTCTGGATGAAAGCTAGGAATGTTTAGCCTTACAAAAAGAAGACTGAGAGGGGATATTATAGCTATGTTTAAATATTTGAAAGGGTGTCATATTGAAGAAGGGTCTGGTTTGTTTTCCATGGCTGCAGAGAATAGGACTCGGGGCAATGGTTTCAAACTACAGGAAAAGAGATTCCATTTGAACACTAGGAAAAACTCCATGATAGTTAGAGCTGTTCGGCAGTGGAATATGCTGCTACAAAGGGTGGTGGAGTCTCCTTCTTTGGATGTTTTTAAGCAGAGGCTGGATGGCCATCTGTCGGCAGTACTGTGATGGGGGTTCCTGCATGGCAGGGAGTTGGACTAGATGGCCCTTGGGGTCTCTTCCAAATCCATGATTCTATGATTCTGCCTCCTACTCCAACTAGCACTTCCTTCTCTTGAGTCCCTTAAGGTGCTGCACAATTTTTTGTCCTCAGTAATTTTTCTTTTCTTTTCTTTTGACCTGATATGGTAACATAGCTACCTCTCGACTTTCTAGACTATCCATACATCCTTAAAAAAAGAATTGATCAGATCAACATCCTACCCTCTGGTCATTTGCCAAAGATTCTTCTTCTTCTTCTGATAAGACAAATGCTTTGAGGTTTCTACTCTACATTTGAAAAAGACTCCCAAAATAGTTGTGGGGAAGCTTCTTTTCAATAAAGTCAAAGCCTTCTTTACCAGTTTTTTCGCCAAGGTCATTTGACCCATATTGTAGGAGACCTGCAGAATCATGTGGGAACAATTATATATGATATTTATTCACGGTACATCAACATATTCTGAGATTTCATTGTTTTGAGATGTAACAGAGGAGAAATACTCTGAAGACCTTTAAAGAGACCTGCCACCACCATTGCTGGTTCTTCACCCCTCTTTCTCCTCCTCACTTTCAATACTTGCAGTTAATCAAATGACACTTACCTAATAAACTCTATTTGAATATCTGCACGGCCCCCCTCCTCCATTAAACATTTCATCATGGCCTTCCCCTTTCCCTTATAAGCTTGTGCATGAAGAAGAGACCTCAAAAGACTGCATTTTGGGGCTTTTGTGGTGGGTCTGAAGAAGGTAATGCACCAACATGGGCTTGTCATTTGGCTACCTTCACACTTACTTGTGCCTTGGGTGATACAGAATTCAGTTGTTCAGTAGCTGGATCTTGCACTGGAGGAAGATGATTTTGACACTGAAAGGTTATCATCTCTAATACTGTACAAGTAAAACTACCCAGTTTGGTTTCTATGTTTTCTTTTACCCAGTTCAGCATCTCAAATTATGTCTAGCGTTGAGCTCTGGGTACTTGTTTTTCACTATATGAGGATTGAATGAGTTCTGCATTTACTGTGGTGCTTTTTTTATTTTACAATGGAAGACCTGGCTAGTCTTGGATCTTGGAGTCTTGGTAGACCACATTTATTTGTTTGTTTGTTTGTTTGTTTGTTCGTTTGTTCATTTGTTTTTATACCGCCCGTCTTCCCGAAGGAACTCCGGGCGGTGAAAAAAAGGGCAAGACAGGCCCAAGGAAAACAATACATCAAGTGAAGAGGAAATAAAGAAACAAAAAATAAAGAATAAAATATAGGATAAGATAAAAAAACTCAACAAAAGAGTTGAGAAATCATCAGCAAGATGGCGGGGGGGGGGAACAAACCAGGTCGCCAAATGCCTCCCTAAAAAGCAAGGTTTTTAATGCTTTTTTGAAGGCAGGCAGCGACTGCGTAAGGTGCAACTCACTTGGAAGATGGTTCCAAACTGAGGGGCCAGCCACCGAGAAGGCGCGGTTACGGGTGATAGATTTCCGCGCCTCCCAAGGTGTGGCCACTTGGAGTGAGAGCGCCTGTGACATTCTAGTGGGCCGGGCCTCAGTTGATCTTTGGAAGATATGCTCTGACAGGTATTCATGAGTCAGCAGTGTGATGCGGCAGCCAAGAAAGCCAATGCGATTCTTGGTTGCATCAACAGAACCATAGTGTCTAGATCAAGGGAAGTGATGGTACCACTCTATTCTGCTCTGGTCAGACCCCACCTGGAATACTGTGTCCAGTTCTGTGCGCCTCAATTTAAAAAGGATGTTGACAACCTTGGGCAGCTATAGAGGAGAGCAACCAGGATGGTTGAAGGTCTGGAAGATATGTCATATGAGGAATGGTTGAGGGAACTGGGAATGTTTAGCCTTTCAAAAATAAGGCTGAGGGGGGATATGATAGCTATGTTTAAATATTTGAAAGGATGCTATATTGAAGAGGGAACAGGTTTATTTTCCATGGCTTCAGAGACTAGGGGCGTTTATACACGACCCCTAAGCTCCGGGCAATGGTTTCAAGCTCCAGGAAAAAATGATTCCATTTGAACATTAGGCCCAAAACTTCAGCTTTGACAGAGCTGCTCTGGGCAGTGAAAAAAAATTTTTTTGCCTGCCTTTAAGAGGAACAAAGGGTGGGTGGAGTCTTATTCTTTGGAGGTTTTTAAGCAGAGGCTGGATGTGCCATCTGGAGGAAACATTGAACCCCAAGATGGGGTTCCAGCGGATCTTGGCAGAAAGGGTTGGACTAGGGAAATGGTTTCAAACTACAGGAAAAGGTCCATTTGAACTTAGGAAAAACTCTTATGATTCTAGTGGAATTCTGCCACAAAGGGTGGTGGATCTCCTTTTTGGAGGTCTTGCAGATAAACATTTCAGAAATATCAAAATGGGGGTTCCTGCATGGCAGGGGGTTGAACTGGATGGCCCTTGAGGTCTCTTCCAACTCTATGATTCTATGATTCTACCATATCTCCTTGCAGGTCTTGCAGATAAACATTTCATATATCAAAATGAAACCCACAAACAGTCAGGTATCAAGCTTGCTTTTGGACTCCTTATAAGAATGGTTTTTTAAACATAGATAACAAGGCTGATGCAGTTCAAGTGTCCAAAAGTATGCTCAGACTGCAAACGTCATCCTTAGTGGAAAGAGCATCCCCCAATAAGGAAAGAATGGCCTCCAACCCCCAGACATGAGGTGCATCCACCCACAGAATCTCCATTTTGTCCAGGTTCAGTCTCAGGCTACTATCCCTCATCCATCCCAGCATGGCATCCAGGCAGCATTCAGTATGCCTAATTGGCCCAGATGCAGATGTTGCTTTTAAACCATCACAGTGCTAATGATTTTAAGCAGCAATTTCAGTTTTAGCACACATTTAAAGTGCTATATTTCTGACTGAGCAAGTGAATAAACTTGCTGCTAATTTGTTTGAATGGAGGTCAGTGGCCAGTAGGTAGACACCCATTATCATACGCAAGGAAGTGACTCCAGATTGACATCTTACCTCTCCTTTCAGACTGTAGAACACTGACTCCTCAAAGTGATCAATGATTTTCTGCTTGTAGTCCAAAGATTTCAACAGATTTTCTGCAGTATTCAGATACGTGAAAGCCTGAAACAAGAATGACAAAGAACAGAACAGTTTTTCCCAGATATACCCCTCTCTATCCCATTCTGCAGGGTTTTCAGTTCTGAGAGGCTGATTTTCAGATGGATTTAAGTTCCTTTGGGGTTCAGCTAAAAAAACAGAGTCCCTACATCAGAGGAGCATAAATAAATGGAAATGGATGACTCTACAAGCCAGTCTTACTGCCAAGACAGGAAAACTAAAAAGAAGCCCAACTGCAGTTTTGGGGAGTTAGAAGCAGCTGACAGACATAAGTATATTCCCCTGAAGAATGTTAGCCTCAGCATTTGAGCCTGGTGTGTGAAACCAAGCAGAGCAAACGAGAAATAAGTGAGCACTGGTAAGTTTCTGGGTTGGTGCAGTACAACTAGGGCTGTTTGACCTCTGCCTCTGCTAACTTTAACTGCTCATTTAAATACAAAGAGCCATTAGTCAGCCAAACAAAGGAAGTAGCTAGGAAGCAGGGGAATTTCATTTTAAACATGAAAGGAAGAAATTTGTACTAGATTATTATTTCTAGATTAGTAGCTAATAAAACTGTAAAATTTTCAAGGCCCAGAATACTGCACTCATTAAAATGGAGTCTGAGGGAGCAGCGGTAGTTACCTGTAACACTTGTGCCATGTTTGTCATCTTGACAAAGCGGATGGAGAATTAAACTTGCTGCAAGTGCAAGCTGGTTGCACTATTAGAAGAGAATGTCCAGCAGCTAGAGGCCCGCATATCGAACCTGCAACATATTAAGGAGCTTGAGCTGTTCTTGGACAGAGTGGAACAGACTATCCAGGTCCAAGAAGAGACAGGGCACACTTTTGAGGATGAAGTCACTTCCCCAACTCAGGAGGTAGCTGTGTGGAGGAATGTGACTCAAAGGAGTAGAAGGCCAAGGGATCACTCAGAGAGTCTCATATTGCACAATCAATTTGAGGCTCTTTCCCTCATCACACCTCATGAGGCATGCACAGAGGAACAACTGGTTCCACCTGATGATCTCTCCCTGATCACAACTGATGAGATACACGATCAGGTACATGTAGATGAACAGGCAGCAGGAGAGAAGCTCCTTGTACTAGGGGATTCTATAATTAGAAATACAGAGGGATGGATTTGTGATGAGCATGATAACCGTATGGTCACTTGCCTGACAGGTGCAAAGGTTGCAGACATCACGAGAAATCTAGATAGCTTGTTAGAGAGAACTGGCAAGGAGCCAGTGGTCATGGTACACGTTGGTACCAATGATGTTGGGAAGGCCAAGCGGTCAGTCTTGGAAGCCAAATTCAGGTTGTTAGGAAGAAGATTGAAGTCCCGGACTTCCAAGGTAGCATTTTCAGAAGTGCTACCTGTTCCTCGTGCAGGACCCGCCAGGCAGACAGAGCTCAGAAGCCTCAATGCATGGATGAGGCGATGGTGTCAAGAGGAGGGCTTTAGATTTGTCAGGAACTGGAGAACATTTTGGGACAAGCCAAACCTGTTCAGGAGGGATGCACCTGAACCATGATGGGACCAGATTGCTGGCACTCAACTTCAAAAAGGCTGCAGGGCAGCTTTTAAACTAATAACTGGGGGAAAGCCAACAGGAGCTGAGTGGCATCCGGTTCGGAACACCTCATCCCTGGGGAATGAGGTAGGAGAGGGTACAAAATTGCATAGAGATGACATAGCAGGTATTAGCACTGGGAGAATAATGGAATATGATACTTTGTCTACTGAAAATAAAAGCTGGGGGGGGGTAGAACAAAGCAGCAGCTGTTGCTGCAGGACCCACTGTACAGGTGCTTCTACGCCAATGCTCGAAGCCTCCGAGCAAAGATGGGAGAACTTGAACATTTGGCAGCTAGGGATAACATAGATATAATAGCCATAACAGAAACCTGGTGGAATGTGGAGAACCAGTGGGATACAGCAATCCCAGGCTATAAACTCTATAGAAGGGATAGAGAGGGGTGGGTTGAAGGGGAGTGGCCATCTATGTTAAAGAAGGGGTAAAATCCAGCAGAATGGAGATTGACAGAGGGTCTGACTCCACCACAGAATCACTGTGGGTTAAACTACCAGGTCCAAGGAGTTATGTGATAGTTGGGGTATTCTATTGTCCACCAGATCAAAAACTTGAGGGGGACCTTGAAATGAGGAGATAAATCATGGAGGTATCTAAGAGGGATAGGATAGTAATCATGGGCGACTTCAATTATCCCCACATTGACTGGGCCAATGCGAGCTCCGGGCAAGAAAGAGAAACCGGGTTTCTCGACTTCCTGAATGACTGTGCCTTAGAGCAACTTGTCATGGAGCCCACCCGAGAACAGGCAACTCTGGATCTAATACTGTGTGATACTCAGGACCTGGTCAGGGATGTGAATGCCTCTGGGGAACAGTGACTATGCTGCAATCTCCTTTGCCATGCATGTTGGAGGAAGAGTGTCAAGCAAAACTTCCCTCAGATGAGGAAACTAGTTAGAAAGAAATTGAAGGGGAAGGTTAGAAGAATCCAATCTCTTCAGAGTGCATGGAGCCTGTTTAAAACAATGGTAACAGAGGCCCAGCACAAGTGCATACCACAAAGAAAGAAGAGCTCATTTAAGTCCAAGAGGGCGCCAGCATGGTTAACGAGTGGAGTTAGAAAGTCTCTAAAGTGCAAGGAGAGGTCTTTCTGTAACTGGAAATTCTACCCAAATGAGGAAAATAAAAAGGAACACAAACTCTGGCAAAAGAAATGTAAGAAGATGATAAGAGAGACAAAGAAAGATTTTGAGGAACGCATGGCTAGCAATATAAAGGGTAATAATAAAAGCTTCTTTAAATATGTTAGAAGTAGAAAACCTGCCAGAGAACCAGTTGGCCCTCTGGATGGTGAGGGAGGAAAAGGGGAGGTTAAGGAGGACTTGGACATTGCAGAGAAATTGAATGACTTCTTTGCGTCTGTCTTCACGACAGAGGACCTTGAGCAGATTCCGCTGCCTGAGACGGCCCCTCTTGACTAAAGAATTAAATCAAATACAGGTTAAAAGAGAGGAGGTTTTAGGACTAATTGATAAATTGAAGATCAATACTTCACCGGGCCCAGATGGCATCCACCTAAGGATTATTAGAGAACTGAGAAATGAAATTGCAGATCTCTTAACGGTAATATGCAACTTGCCTCTTAAAACGGTCACAGTGCCGGAGGACTGGAGGATAGCGGATGTCACACCAATTTTTAAAAAAGGAAGGAGGGGGGGACCCGGGAAACTACAGGCCTGTTAGCCTTACATCAGTCCCAGGGAAGATGGTGGAAAGCCTCATCCAAGAGAAAATCTTAAAACACATAGAAGAACAAACCTTGCTGAGAGAAAATCAGCATGGTTTCTGTAAGGGTAAGTCTTGTCTGACAAATCTTTTAGAATTTTTTGGAAAGCTCAACAGGCATGTAGATTTGGGTGAACTGGTGGATATAGTCTATTCAGATTTTCAAAAGGCTTTTGACACAGTCCCTCACCAAAGGCTGCTGAGAAAATTGCACAGTCAGGGGATAAGAGGACAGGTCCTCTTATGGACTGAGAACTGGTTGAGATCCAGGAAACAAAGACTAGGTGTCAGTGGGAAATTTTCACAATGGAGAGTAGTGAAAAGCAGTGTGCCCCAGGGATCTGTCCTGGGTCCGGTGCTTTTCAATCTGTTCATAAATGACCTGGAGACAGGGATAAACAGTGAAGTGGCCAAGTTTGCAGATGACACAAAACTTTTCAGTGTGGTAAAAACCAGAGAAGATTGTGAAGAGCTCCAGAAGGATCTCTCCAAACTGGGGGAATGGGCTGCAAAATGGCAAATGCGCTTTAATGTAGCCAAATGTAAAGTAATGCAGATTGGGGCAAAAATACAAATCTTTATCAACTCATGGGCTCTGAGTTATCCGTGACGGATCAGGAAAGAGATCTTGGTGTGTTGGTGGACAGCTCCATGAAGGTGTCTACCCAATGTGTGGCAGCGGTGAAGAAGGCCAATTCCATGCTAGGGATTATCAAAAAGGGGATTGAAAATAAAACAGCCAACATTATAATGCCATTATACAAAACAATAGTAAGGCCCCACCTGGAGTACTGTGTACAATTCTGGTCACCGCATCTCAAGAAAGACATAGTGGAACTGGAAAAGGTGCTAAAGAGAGTGACTAAAATGATTAGTGGCCTGGGGGACCTCCCGTATGAGGAAAGGCTAAAACATTTGTGGCTCTTTAGTCTGGAAAAAAGGCGCCTGAGGAGGAATATGATTGAGATATACAACATAATGCAGGGCATGAATAAAGTGGATAGAGGGAAGCTCTTCTCCCTCTCACAAAATACCAGAACTAGGGGACATACACTCAAATTGAGGGCTGGGAGAGTAAGAACAGACAAAAGAAAATATTTTTTCACCCAGCGCGTTGTTAGTCTGTGGAACTCCCTGCCACAGGATGTGGTGATGGCATCTGGCCTGGATGCCTTCAAAAGGGGATTGGACAGATTCCTGGAGGAAAAGTCCATCACAGGTTACAAACCATGATGGAGATGTGTAATCTCCAGGCTTAAAACCAGGGTACCTCAAGGGCCAGATGTAGGGGAGTGGTATCAGGAGACAGATATCTAGTCTCATGCGCTCCCAGAGGCATCTGGTGGGGCCACTGTGAGATACAGGAAGCTGGACTAGATGGGCCTTTCGCCTGATCCAGCATGGCTCTTCTTATGTTCTTATGTTCTTATATTCCTTATACCAATCATCATCATCATCATCATCATCATCATCATCATCATCATCATCATCATCATCATCATCATCTTTATTTACGGTCTTCGGCCTAAGTACTACATATGCAATCTAAAATCAGGGGTAATATAAATAATACATATGAGCGGCAAGGTCCAGTAAAAAATAAGTAATCACGTAAACTACACTAAATATTTAAAATTATGGATAAAAACAGGAATACAAAGAATAATATTCTTATACATAACAATTAAAATATTAAAATATTAAATATATATAACAATTAAAATAACAAATATTAAACCATGAGCTACAAAGGCTCTAGGGATCTAGGGTTCAGGTATGGACAGCATCTTACGGCAAGCCATAGCTGCTGCACAAAATTTGGCCACTGCCATTGTAATATACGTAACCCTGTCGGCAAGCAAATAGTGAGTACAAAATTCCGTAGATCTCCATGGAAACTTTTGGAGAACTGGATACAAAATATCTTTACATAGTTCCCTATAAAATCCACAATAGAGAAGCACATGCTCCACAGTTTCCACATCACCACTATTGCAGGGGCATAGACGATGACAATAAAGTACTCCTTGGAATCTACCATCTAGCTATTTAGAAGGTAGCATGAATAAGTTTGATCTAAAAAATGGTATTTCTTTTTTTGGGGGTTGCCAAGAAACCATTATAAATTGTTAATGACACCATTAAATGCATCATCAAAATTGTTCTCTTGAGTTAGTTAATCCTTGCAAAATAGTTTTTTAAAGACAAATCCAGAAATAATCATGGACAGTGGGAAACAAAAGTACAGAGAATGGGTTAGCTTAAGAACCGCATCCATGGCCTGATTGGAATGAATTTAAAAGAATTAATGGAGTGAAGTTTCCGTGGTCTTTTATACTCTTTTGCATGATTTTTACTAGATATTAAGTGTTTGTTTATGTTGGCATGGGCATCTTACAAACAATTAAGCCACTTCATCCACCCAAGTTGGTTCCTTATAACATGGTGCTAACTGCAAATAAAGCTTCTTACAATTTATTTTATACTCCCTCTGGGGACCAGATTGTAGTGTCAATCAAATATTTGGGATTGGAACTATCTTATCTCATTTGAGCTATGACTTAAGAGCCTGAAATACCGGGAATGAGATGTTGTGCCAAGTTCCCAGCATGAAAAATCGTTCCTATCAGTAGCATGTTCAGTTTTGCCAAGGTAAATGCTTTTCTAAATTTCGGGGGGGGGGGTTCAAAGAAAGGAGTGAAAAAAGTTGTTTCTGACAATACTTAAATGCATTAACAAGCCCCGGTTCTCTTGAAGTTCGATGCCCCTAATCCTTGGTTGGATAGCTGTTTTGGTGCTATTATAATCCAGAAAGGTAACATGGTTTAATGAGAAATCCAAAAGCAGGCACTCGTTCTCTAAGAACCGCTTCCATTTCGATTGGAATGAATTTAAAAGAATTAATGGAGCCAAGCCCACAGGCAGAAAAAGAAATTTTTACTAGATATTAAACAATTGGGCTTTGGCATGGGCTCTTATAGAAATTAAGCCAGCCTCCATCCAAATGGCTACGTTAGAAGCGCATGGTGGGACCGCAAATAAGTCTATCAACAATTTATTTTATACTCCCTCAAGGGGACTCAGATTGGAGTGCTCAAATATTTGGGATTGGAACCATATGTCATTTGAGCTATGACTTTAGCCTTAAATACCTGAATCACAGAAGGTAAGTGTTACCCACACTTGGCATGAAAAATCTAAGTGAAGCGGTAG
Source organism: Phrynocephalus forsythii (assembly GCA_029282475.1). Taxonomy (NCBI): domain Eukaryota; kingdom Metazoa; phylum Chordata; class Lepidosauria; order Squamata; family Agamidae; genus Phrynocephalus; species Phrynocephalus forsythii. The sequence continues at coordinate 3,998,714 of JAPFRF010000016.1, read as the reverse complement.
CTGTTTTCTTGGTATTTGTTGATACGTGTCTGATATTGGGGAGCCAAGATCCGGTGGAATGGAAATTAATGCCGAGATAGTTAAAGCTAGTCACCTAGTCACCTGCTCTACAGGGTTTCCATTGATATGCCAATTGTACTTAATTCTCCTTCTGGTGAAAACCATCACCCTGGACTTGGAATAATTAACAATTAATTATACCAATAGAGTATTTCTCACATTAGCACTAGAATTATACTGCATGTGTCAGCATCCATAATACTAAGTCATGTTAAACTGTCATCATTTCACAAAAGTAGAACTTGGAAAAAGAAATGTTTAAGCACATACAAAGCATGAGTGTTTAAAGACATTTAGGCCTAAAGCAAAGAAAGCAAAAATGATGAAGGAGTTGGGAAGTTGGATCAGAAACTGAAAGGACAAACAATGAGAATGTCCTGCTTACCTTGTAGTTGTTGGAGAGGTGGACATAACCAGATGCACATTCCAATAAATAATAGAATGCCCAGGTGTAATTGCCAAGAGCCAAACAGTGTTGAGACAAGGGCACAATGACAGATTCTATCATCTCTTCACATTTACACTCAGAGGACTGTGTGGTCTTGACCCTTGTCTTGTCATTGCCAACATTACAGATTTCCATCCATCCTCCTTAGGAAATTCCATTGTGGAAGTTCAGCTCTGTTGAAATAGAGGCCAGAACAGAACATTCAGAGATCCATATTGTAACCTTGGCTTTCCACCCCAACATGCAGGTGAAATTCAAGAAAACAACAGAACCTAGGAACAATTTCTAGAGCCTTCATTGGGGGATAACCAGGCTGGTATGATAATTAGTATGTTGGATTTGATCAGCAAAGGCTCGGGCAGAAATCCTTGCACAGCAATGAAACAGTGTATATCTTAAAGGAAATAGAGGGGGATGCAACATGAAGCAAGGTGCCAAAGCAAAGTTTAAGAATGGGATCACTTCAGTAGGCTAGATGATACTAACGGAGTAGGTCACTACCCCAAATCCTCTCTCCCTGATGTCATGAAGCCATGCCCCTCTGACACCCTTTTTGGCTTTCCTCATGCATAGAGAGGCAGGAAACTCCTGGCCTCTCCGAACACACAGGAAGGAACACAACTGGGACTTGGAGGATCATCTTTCCAACACTTTGCTCAGGTCCTACCTCCACTGTTTCTATAAAGAACGGAATTCTCAATTTATCTCCAATCTGTGGTTAAAGGTAACAATATGGGATTCCTCTTGAAGGAAAATAAGTGAATAAAATGAATTCATAAAGTAAATGTTAGAACGGAAGGAGAAATTCTTTAATCACTGAAAATCTTCCCTTGCTACCAATATCATTCAGCACTAATGATTTTCTGTAATCAAAGTCTCCCTCCTTCTGTTCCACAGCTTTCACAGATGCAAATAATTATACAGTATAGGATTTGGAGAAGCCATATGTCAAGGAACTGGGGTCTGAAGTTTGCCCAGTTCAAAAAGATGCTCCTTAAAACTTCCACCACCTTAAAGCTTGTCCCTCAGGATCAAGAAAGGTGTCTGAATTCAGAGCTTCTGTACTTAAACTCCTAAGTGGGCACTTCTAATGAGCACACTTCTTCCTGATGCTTCCAAGCATTCCATCTAATCAGTGTCCAAAAATCTGAATATTAAATTAAGTATCTGTGTTCTTAGTTAAAGGTAAAGGTTTTCCCCGCACATGTGTGCTAGTTGTATCTGACTCTAGGGGTGGTGCTCATCTCCGTTTCCAAGCAAAAGAGCCAGTGTTTTGCAAGTCCGTGGCCATGTGGGTGGCATGGCTGAATGCATTTATGCACACAGAACACTGTTTACCTTTCCCACTTTACCTATTTATTTACTTGCATTTGATTGCTTTCAAACTGCTAGGTTGGCAGGAGCTGGGGTTAACAGGCACCTGCGTGGCACCTGGGATTCAAACTGCTGAGCTACAGACAGTTTTCAGCACTCTAGCCCGCTGAGCCACCTCTCCCATTCTCAATCCCGCCTTTAATTCCCACTGGGATGATTTTTCTCTATTCCACCATACTGCTTTGTTGGTCTTCCTCCTGAGCTCTGTACTTTCTTTGAGTAGATAAGATGCTTACATCTGCAAAACACTGCTGCAAAACAATATGCTACAAATCCTTGAGCTGACTGCTATAGCTACAAATCTATGTGAAATCACTACACAACCCATTCAATGTTCCTAATTCCCTAATACCATAGGATTGAAATTGAGAGTTTTTTATTTCCAAAATTGTCCCCTGCTGGTGACATTATCACCTTCCACTGGCACACACTGAGCGATTCAGCAATTTAAAGTAAACAACAGTAAGAACAGGCATTATTTGTCTTTGTCAGTGCTGAGGTGCCTTTTGATAAGAGTTTAGTGAAAATCTGGTCTATATCTTGTCAGTATTTAATACAGGGAATACTGTCCTGCAAAATATTGGACAGATTTATAATAACATCCTGGTAGATGGCAGGAATGCTGTCTATATAATATGCTGTATCCTGACTTCAGCAAAGTATTTCACAAATTGCCCCATGATAGTCTGATTAGCAAGTTAGCTTGGTGTGGGCTGGATAGAACAAATGTCAGGTGGATACAAAGTTGGTCACAGAATTGTATTCACAGTGCTTATCAATTTCAAACTGGGAGGAGGTAACAAGTGGGGTGCCACCAGATTCAGTCATGAGTGTTCTTTGAAAGATCATTCTGAGAAAAGGAAAACTCATTAATTTAAAGCAATTTATGGTTGAAGCTATAAAAAAAAAGCAAATACAGATTAGACTAGAAGGGAAAATGGGACAAACAGATATAAATGAAATTAAGATAATGAATGAATGAAATGAATGAACCATTTCTATTTATGCTATCTAAAATGTTTCTATTATATAAACTGTTTATACTCATGATTTTGTATGCTATTAATTCTTACATTTACAAAGGGTTATTGTTGTGTCCTTTGAGTAACCCGTAAACTGCCTGAGTTTGGAGTATATTAATAAATAGAAAGGAAGGCTCCAAACTTACCTGAGCTCCAGCCAAGCACTAGCCAGGTCCCAGCCCGACGGGGCCTGATCAAGCTCCCAAGCCCAGGCAATGGGAGACAGGTGTGGGATGTGGGAGCTGGAGGCTGGAGAAGGACTGAAGGGCAGGATTCTGGCTTGTCCAATTGGGGGCCAGCAGGCTTTTTAAACCACCCAATGGCCTGCCATGGGGATATTCTGGGTGTGTATATAAACTGGCCCTTGGGGCTTTTTAGCAGTGCTTTTTTATCCCTTTGCAACGTGTGTTTCTACTATGAATAAAGAGCTGAAATTTCACTTGGGCATTGCCTGGTTTCATCGGACCTGCTATACAACAGTTATTGGAGTTGGGACAGTGTTTATGATATCACATTGGGTTGGTTCATAGAATCATGAAGTTTGAAAGACCTTATAAGGCCATTGCACCCAAGCCCCTGCTCAATGCAGGAATACAAAGCAAAGGATACTTGTCAGGTGGTTGTCTAAATTCCTCCTGCATGCCTCCATTGTTGTAGCACTCACCACCTATTGAGGTAACTGGTTCCACTGCTGTACTGCTCTAATAGTTAGGAAGTTTTTCCTGATATTCAACTGAAATCTGGCTTCCTGTAACTTGAGCCCACTGTTACGTGTTCTGTGTGTCCTGCCCCCCCCTCTGATGGAGAACAGATCCTGCCCCTCCTCTGTAATGACAGCCTTTAAAGTGTTATCGTAACTCCCCTCAGTCTCCATTCCTCAAGTTAAACATGCCTAGTTCTTTCAGTCTTTCCTCATAAGACTTGGTTTTCAGCTCCGTAATCATCCTTGTGGTCCTCCTCTAAACTTTTTCTAACATGTTAGCATTTGTGGTCCACAAATTGAACATGAGTCAGCAGTGTGATGCAGAAGCTAGGAAAGTCAATGTGATTCTCGGTTTCATCAACAGAAGCATCATGTCTAGATCAAAGGAAGTGATAGTACCACTCTATTCTGCTCTGGTCAAACCCCATCTGGAGTACTGTGTCCAGTTTCTCGACATGCTGAATGACTGTGCCTTAGAGCAACTTGTCATGGAACCTACCCGAGAACAGGCAACTCTGGATCTATTACTGTGTGATACTCAGGACCTGGTCAGGGATGTGAATGTCACTGAGCCTCTGGGGAACAGTGTGTGTGTGTTGTGTCATTACAGTCGTGACCGACTCTTTGTGGCCCCATGTCCATGGAGTTTTCTTGGCAGGAATACTGGAGTGGTTTGCCAGTTCCTACTCCAGGTGCCTACAGCACCTGGTATTCCCTGGTGGTCTCCCATCCAAGCACTAACCAGGGCCGACCCTTCTTAGCTTCCAAAAACAGGCGAGATTGGATGTGCTTAGGGCACCTAGGGAACAGTAACCATATTGCAATCTCCTTTGCCATGCATGTCGGGAGAAGAATGTCAAGCAAATCAAACACAAAAATCCTTGATTTCTGAAGGGCAGATTTCCCTCAGAAGAAGAAATTAGTTAGAAAAACATTGAAAGGGAAGGTAAAAAGAATCCAATCTCTTCAGAGTGCATGGAGCCTGTTTAAAACAACAGTAGTAGAATCCCAGCACAAGTGCATACCGCAAAGAAAGAAGAGCTAATTGAAGTCCAAGAGGGCACTGGCATGGTTAACGAGTGGAGTTAGAGAGGCTCTAAAGTGCAAGGAGAGGTCTTTCCATAAATGGAAATCCTTCCCAAATGAGGAAAATAAAAAGGAACACAAACTCTGGCAAAAGAAATGTAAGAAGATGATAAGAGGGCAAAGAAAGACTTTGAGGAATGAATGGCTAGCAATATAAAGAGAAATAAGAAAAGCTTCTTTAAATATATTTGAAGTAAAAAAAAAAATCTGCCAAAGAACCGGTTGGCCCTTTGGATGGTGAGTGAGGAAAAGGGGAGATAAAGGAGGACTTGCAAATTGCAGAGAAACTAAACAAGTTCTTTGCATCTGTTTTCACGATAGAAGACCTTGACTAAAGAATTAAATCAAATACAGGTTAAAAGAGAGGATGTTTTAGGTTTAACTGATAAATTGAAGATCAATAAGTCACCAGGCCCAGATGGCATCCACCCAGGTGTTATTAAGGAACTGATAAATGAAATTGCAGATCTCTTAATGGTAATATGCAACTTGCCTCTTAAAACTGCCACAGTGCCGGAGGACTGGAGGATCATGGATGTCACACCAATTTTTTTAAAAAGGAAGGAGGGGAACCGGGGAAATTACAGGCCAGTTAGCCTTATGTTTATCTCAGGGAAGATGGTGGAAAGCCTCATCCAACAGAAAATCTTAAAAGACATAGAAGAGCAAACCTTGCTGAGAGAAAATCAACATGGTTTCTGTAAGTCTTGCCTGACAAACCTTTTAGAATTCTTTGAATTCTTTGAATTCAACAGGCATGTGGATTTGGGTGAACCGGTGGATATTATCTATCTTGATTTTCAGAAGGCTTATGACACAGTCCCTCACCAAAGGTTGCTGAGAAAATTGCACAGTCAAGGGATAAGATGGCAGTTCCTTTATGGATTGAGAACTGGTTGAGATCCAGGAAACAAAGAGTAAGTGTCAATGGGCAATTTTCACAATGAAGAGAGGTGAAAAGCGGTGTGCCCCAGGGATCTGTCCTGGGATTGGTGCTTTTCAATTGGTTCATAAATGACCTGGAGACAGAGATAAGGAGCGAGGTGGCCAAGTTTGCAGATGACACGAAGCTTTTCCGTGTGGTAAAAATCAAAGAAAATTGTGAAGAACTCCATAAGGATCTCTCCAAACTGGGGAATTGGGCTGCGAAATGGCAAATGCGTTTCAATGTAGCAAAATGTAAAGTAAAGCATATAGGGGCAAAAAAATTAAAACTTTATCTATCAACACATGGGCTCTGAGCTATTCGTGTGGGATCAGGAAAGAGATCTTGGTGTGTTGGTGGACAGCTCCATGAAGGTGTCTACCCAATGTATGGCAGCAGTGAAGAAGGCCAATTCCATGCTAGGGATCATCAAAAAGGGGATTGAAAATAAAATAGCCAACATTATAATGCCATTGTAGAAAACAACAGTAAGGCCGCACCTGGAGTATTGTGTACAATTCTGGTCACCGCATCTCAAAAAAGACATAGTGGAACTGGAAAAGGTGCAGAAGAGAATGACTAAAATGATTACTGGGCTGGGGCACCTCCCTTATGAGGAAAGGCTAAAACATTTGGGGCTCTTTAGTCTGGAAAAAGGTGTCTGAGGGGTGGATATGACTGAGATGTACAAAATAATGCAGGGCATGTGTAAAGTGGATAGAGGGACACTCTTCTCCCTCTCACAAAATACCAAAACTAGGGAACATCCACTCAAACTGGGAGAGTGAGAAGAGACAAAAGAAAATATTTTTTAACCCAGCATGTCGTTAGTCTGTGGAACTCCCTGCCACAGATTGGACAGATTCCTGGAGGAAAAGTCCATCACAGGTTACAAACCATGATGGAGATGTGTAATCTCCAGGCTTAAAACCAGGGTACTTCAAGGGTCAGTGGTAGCAGGAGACAGATATCTAGTCTCGTGCGCTCCCAGAGGCACTTGGTGGGGCCACTGTGAGATCACACAGGATACAAACAGAAGAAAGGAAGCCAGTGCAGAAGGATGGGATACCTTTGGCCTGATCCAGCATGAAGTCTGTGCTTCTTATGTTCTTATGTTCGAGGAGAGTTGGCAGTTGGGAGGATAACAGTTTTGGAGGGAAAAGGATGTTGATCTCCCACTGCCAATCTTGGGGAATGGGTCCAGAGGCAAGAAAGCAAATCCTAATCCTCCCGGATGGATTGAGGGTCTGCTCCACCCCCAGACCAAGGAATCAGAATGGTGGTTTGGCGAAGAGATATTAAACAAACAAAGTGGAGTAAGAAATAATCCTTTTGTAGAAGATAGAAGAACCTCTAGTTCCTATCCAAGTTCCAAAATCCCTGTGTTAACTCCCCAAGCAAAAAATGGAAAGAAAGAACAGAACAAACAGATATGTGAGTTATTCAATAAAAAATTTATTAGATCTTTCTACAAACCAAGAGTCTCTTCCTTTTCAAGCGCCGGAACCCCTAATAGACTTAAATGAACCCCCGTTACAATTTGGCGCCCAACGTGCTGAGACTACATATCGGATGATAGATGCTTTGGTAACTCAAAATAAAATCCTGCTGGATCGCATGAATACCGGACTGCCAACGACAACACAGCAAAGTGTCCCACATGTCACCAGAACACAGACAGACATAAAACTACAAATGAAGCTACAGAAAATGACACAGGAAGACGACATTGATGCCTACATCAATACATTTGAACGCATGGCACTAGCTGCAAACTGGCCAAGAGAACATTGGGCAATTATTTTAACTCCTTATCTTACGTCTGACTTGCAATTGTTGATTGACTCGTTGGATCCAAAGGAAGCCCTGGACTACGACATAGTCAAACATAATATTCTCCTCACATTCAATATTTCAGAAGACGCATACAGGAGGAAATTCAGGGAACTTAAACTACAAACAGGAACACATCCACGGCCATTAGCACAACGAATGAAAGCGACTGCAACAAAATGGAGTCGACCTTCATTCAGAGGAAATTTAGTAATAGACCAGTTACTGACCACAGCAAGCCTGCTGTCCAAAACTGGATGGCCATCTGCTGGAGAACTGCCACCACAGCGGGAGTCCTGTCCTCAGGAAGGGGTTGGCGGCGCCTGTGATGGCAGGAGGTGACGACAACGGGCGACAGAAGAAGATCACTCAGAGAAGATGGCCCAATGGAATCAAAAGGAGAACCAGGGTTCAGTGCAGGAAAAGATAAGAAAGCCGTATGTTTCAACTGCAGATCCCCGCAACATTTCAAAAGAAATTGCCCTCATTTAAACTATGCATTCAATGGAAACAACCCGGAATCGGAAGAACTATTTGCACAAGGATGGGAAATAGACGCTAGTGAATGGACAGAGGAATAAAGCCCAGCACACACGATAGGGAGGCCAGAAGATATATTACCAGTGTTATGGGAATACCTGTTGCATGGGCAGATATAACAATTAACAATTTGGGAGTCTAAAGAGATGTGACTTCCTTCCCTTTAATGCAGAAGCATAAACAGATTTTGCCTTTTTTGTAACCACATTATACTCTTGGCTCATATTCAGCTTATGATCTACATGATTCAATCATATTATTGCTGAGTTAGGTATCCTTCATCTTGTAACAGTTTGGTTTCTTTTTTCTAGGGGCAAGTACATTGCATTTATCCAAGGTAAATTTCATTCTGTTGTTTTCAACCCAGTGGTATAGCCTGCCATTTTGAATTTTGTTTCTGTCTTCCATTGTATTAGGTATTCCATCCAATTTGGTGTCATCTGCAAATTTAATTAGCATTCCCAGCACTTTCTTATTCAGCTCATTAATAAATATGAAGAGCACTGAGCCCCACTTGTTACCTCCTCCTGGTTTGATAAGGAGCCATTATTATTATTATTATTATTATTATTATTATTATTATTATTATTATTATTATTATTATTATTATTATTATTATTATTATTATTATTATACCCCACCTTTTCCTTTGGAATTGCCCTCTGACAATTATGTAGCCAACTGGTAGTTGTTCTATCCAGCCTATACTTAGTTAGCTTGCTAATCAGAATACAATTGGGCACTTTGTGAAGACCATTGCTGAAATCAGATACACCATGTCTACAGCATTCCCTCTGTCTATCAGGGAGGCTACCCAATTTAAAAAATGAGATCAGGTTAGTCTGGCAGAATTTATTATTGACAATTTATTATTGATATGTGTTGTCTTCTAGATATTGTTGACTGTTTTCTAGGTTCTTGCCTGGGATTAATGGCAGGCTCACTCGCCTGTACTTCACCAGTTCCTCTTTTTTGCCCATTTTGAAGATAACGAAAACATTAGCCCTCCTCAAATCATATGGTGCCGCTCCCATTTCCCATGATTTCAAGAAAATCATGGACAGTTTTTCTGAGAGTTTTTCAGCCAGTTCCTTCAGTACTTTTGGATGCAGCTCATACAGCCCTGGAGATTTGAACTCATTCAGAGTAATAAGACATACCATGACTACTTGTTTATCAATCTCCAGCTGCAAACCTGTCCCATCCACTCATTCTTCACATTCCTCTGGAGGGTCATAGTTTCTCCCCCTTTTGAAAAGGCTGACCCAAAATAGGAATTGAACACTTTTGTCTTTTCTTTGTAACCTGCTATCATTTTCCATTTCTTTTGAGGAGTTGTGCCACTTTTTCTTGTTTTCTTTTTTGCTACGCACACCTGAAGCTAACCTCAGCTGATTCTCTGCTTTTGCCTTCTGAATGCCATTCCTTCAATACCTGGCTGCTTTTCTGTACTCTTCCATTGCGGCCTGGCCTTCTTTCCACTTCCTATACATGGCCTTTTTTGTTTTCATGTCCCCTGTGAGCTTTTTGTGACAGACCTGTTTTGCTGTCTCCCACCTTTTTTTTCTTGCTGGAATTGTTTGTACTGTATAGTAATACTTCTCTGATAATGAATGATTCGGATAGCGAATGGAAATTTCTGGATACAGGGCTGCCTCGGATAACGAATATTGCCTATGGGCTGCCTCGGATAACAATTTTTTTATAATGCCTTGCAAAAAAAAAGTATACATAGGATGCATTGCACTCCCCAGTAGTTTGTGGAGGAGTGGGAGGAGTTACAGTGCTTTTTACATGGTGTTTTGGAGCCATTCTGGACATTTTTTGCTGAGGGATTTGGACATTTCAAACTTGAAAAGGTAGGGAGCTAGCTTTTATTCATATTTGCACTGCTTTTCTTTGCATTTTGGTGGGAACAGGCTGGGGTAGTCTTGCTGCTTTCATTTCTCCATGTTTGCAATCTTTTCCATTGCTCTGCAGGCAAAAACAGGCTGGATTTCTCTTGCTGCTTATGTTTGTTTGCATTTTTTCCTTACTGCATTTTTGGCAGGAAAAGGCTAGGGCAATTTTGTTGGTTTCTTCCATCAATGTTTGCATTGTACTGCAGGGGGTGTTCTAGGGGGGTGTTCCAGCACTGCATAACTTTAAAGTACATTTTATAAAGAAGTCTGGGGGACCCAGTTTTTTGCCTTTTTTCGGACCTCTGAAACAGATTAATCAGTTTCCCATTCATTTCAATGAGAAACTGCATTTCAGATAATGAATTTTTCAGATAACAAATTGCCTCAGATAACAAATTAAATTCATTATCAGAGGTACCACTGTACATGTGTCTTTAGAATCTTCTCTTTTAGAAACTTCCACTTTGGACTCCTTTCCTTAGGATCTCCTTCCATGGACCTTATTAATCCTTGTTGTTTATTGAAACTGGCTTTTTAAAAAATCAACATATATGTGTGGTTATACTCTGCTTTGGTTTCCTTGGAAATCAAGAATTCTAGTGGGACATGGACACTATTTGCTATGAATTCCCCTTACTGCCACTCCCTCCACCAATTCATCTCTATTGGTTAGAATCAAGTGAAGGATAGCTAGTTTCTTTCTAGTTTGATTCTCCACTTTTGAAGGAGAATATTATCAGCCACACAACCCAGAAATTTATTGGAATGGTCATGTTTGGCAGAATTTGCCTCCCAACAGCTAATGTAATTATCTCTGCTAATACAAAGTTGCTCCTTATATCTTAAAGTGTTACATAACCAGCCTCCCTACACCCAAGTAGTGGCAAAATTCCCAGGAACACATAAGTTATTTTCAGCAAACCTTAATGATCCTTGTGAGGTGAACTGCCTCTCTCCAGTGTTTTCTAAGAAAGAAAAGATAGATAAATATATATATATATATATCAACAATAACAACAACAATTCTTTATTGAATATCTATTTCAAGATATCAAATCTATAAATATCTATCTATCTCAAGAGCTACAAGGGATATATTCTATCTATCCAACTATCTACTAACCACCTGCTTCCTCAGAATTGCTGCTTATATATATATACTGTATAAAGAACAATCATAGAAATTGTACAATATGTTGTAGTTTTGTTTGTTTGCATATCATCTGTATTTATTGAGTTGAATTCAAAGGAAGCCAATTTTGGTCTTGTTTGCACATATACTGAGATCTTTCTTTAGTATATATTAGGGATGGGCATGAAATGGAAAAACTGAGATTCATTTCATTTCATTTCATTCCCCTGTGATTCGTTTCATTTCATTAGAAATGAACTGATTTGTTACTCTATAAAATGGATCCCCTGGGTCCTAAAGACACCAAATTTGGTGGGTACCTTCATTGGACTCATCCCTTTAAGCCCTCCAAAGTTGGAGAGATTTGGGGTTCAGGGGGCCAAATTATTCAACTTCAAAGGGGGTGCCCTGCAAAAAAACATTTAGAATTGCAATGTTATGTGCTTGAAAATAGTGACCCCAGGCAACTAGCAGTGTGGAAATTACAGTGGAGCTTCCTCAAGCTCTCCCTTTGAAGCACCTCCAATTTGGAGAGGTTTGGGATACAGGGAACTAAGTTATTGAGCTCCAAAGGGACTGTGGGGGAACTTAATTGAGGGAGTGTGGATCAGGGTGCTGAGGGGAAGCTGTCAATTAACCCTATAATGGTAAAGCATGCCGACGACACTGACCCCTTCCATTAAAAGCACCCCCACCTCCTTTGGAGCTTATATCTCTGCCCCAAGAAACCCTAACCTTTCCAAATTTCAAGGGATCCCCTAAAATCACTTGGGGAAGAGAAGCCTACCATTTGCATGCCTGAGATCAGTAATTTTTCATTGAATATTTTTAAAAACAAATGACAAAAATGGTTCTTTTTTCATTCTGAAAAAATGCATACTAAAATAATGTTCAATTGCTTTAGAGGTGAAGTGGGCCAAGAGATGCTTCATTAGGAGAGGATTACACTCTGTTTTGGATTGTGAAATGGGATGTGGATGTCAGTTTTGTTCTTTTTCAGCTAGTGTTTGTCATTTTCTAATGATTAACTCTTATCCCAGGGAATGGTGTGCCTTGAAATTCTAGTTCTCTCACAGACTTCATATGGAATTGTGTGTAAAAATATGAAATATAGACATGCATGGTTGATATGATCCCAGCACTGAACAGTGGAATTATTCTTTTGTGCATATAATTTGTACACCAGGAGGCCCAGTGGGCCCCAGAAACCTCCCCAGATCTCCCATGTCCTCGCAAGCTCCTTGAAGGTAAAAATTAACACCAAAAATGCAAATCTTACCCAAAGAGGCTTCTGGAATTTATGCTGTTTCTAGCCATTAACAGCCTTTAAAAAACAAACCCACAAATGAGGGGATTGTGACGTGCCCCTTACACGCACTGGGTTTTCACTCGCTGCCACCACCAGATTAACTAACTGGACATTTGTATGTATTTGAGAGAGAGAGTCACACCAGGTTATATAGTTTTACAACAAACATGAAACATTTATTGGTTTACAATTAGATGATCAGTATTATGATAGCTTTAGCCGATGTTATAGTATTGCAATAATGAATTCTTATAATAATATATTTCCTTTATAAACCAGACCCTTTTCAGTGGCAGGCTCTCCCACCTGACCAACTGACAATCTAACTGACTCTCAGTTCTTTTAACTGAACTGAACTCCTATCAGCAATAACACAAACTGAACTCAACTGAACTGAACCCATCACCTATTAGGTTCCAATATATACTATGCTTAACCACTCCCACCAACTTGGTGATTGGCTATTCAAAACAGAGTCATGAATATTCATACTTGTATTAACCCTTTTCGCCACAGGGATCACTTCAAATTTCTAAAAAATAAGTGAGAGCTTTAAAGGCTAAAACTGGCTAGGGGAGTTGAATGGACAGTGCAAATTGTGCTTCCCAGAAGCCTTGGCAAAATTATTGTTTCGGGAAGTATCTGATCATGCTGAATCACTTTTACTGTAGATTCTGTTTTTTTTTTTTTTTTTTTGCCAAAACCAGTCACTATTGTCTGTTTCAAAACAAGAAGCTTTTTCATATATTCAATGAGTTAAAAGCCATGATCTTTATATGTACAGTTGCTCTCAGATCTCCCTTTGGAATTTATGTTTTCTACAATAGCCCACTTTGAAATCTACAGCAGAATATCCCAGAGGCATGGGTGTTTTGAAACTGTCTTTTATTTATTTATTTTATTTATTTATTTTAGAGTATTTTTATCCCACCTTTCTCCTTGGAAAAGGACCGAGGGCGGGTTACAGCAATGAGGGATTAGTAGAGAGGGTTAGAGAAAATGCACCTTTTGTACTGCCTTTTATTTATTTATTTATTTATTTTTTATTTATTTATTTTTTAGAGTATTTTTATCCCACCTTTCTCCTTGGAAAAGGACTGAGAGCGGGTTACAGTAATGAAGGATTAGTAGAGAGGCACCTTTTATACTGCCTGGCCCCAAGGTACAAACTATGATTTGTCCTGAATGGGACCAACTTAGTGCCAACCAGAATCTAGGAGTTCATATCATCTCCTGTATATTTTGGTCCTAATACATTCATTACCTGGATGTAACAAAAAACAATAGCTTGCCCTATCTGCTATTTACCAGTGTTAAAAACAACAACCCTGAACATGGCCAGTGGCTGAAATCTGGGGAAACAGATTGCAGTTGTTAGGTGATAATGGATTAGAATGCCTATATTATAAATCTAGTTCTCTGTGTGTTCTTCAACCAAACATAATCCAGAGACAATGGAATGTCTCAACCTGGTGTTCTGTCTAAATATAGGTCAATAAAAGACATGTATACATTTTTAATATTGACATTTTCCTCACTCACATTTTACATGTTGCTATTTTTCCTGTCATATTTCTGCTCACTGTTGTGTAGAGATTGTCCTGCTGAATAGGCTGTACTGAAAAATCAGTCAGTATAAAACCTGTACACCAATACTCTCTTTCACATAATTTAAAAAAGCAAAAACAAAGCGAGCTGCTCATATACCACACCATAGCTCTTCAAGTACTCTCAGGGTCGTTTACAAGTTAATTATGCAGGCTACACATTCCTTCCCCCAGCAAGCTGGGTACTCATTTTATTGACCTCAGAAGAATAGAAGGCTGAGTCAACCTTGAGCCCGCTATTTGGGACAGAACCCTGAGTTATGAGCACAGTTTTGGCAGCAGTATAGCCCTTTAACCATTGCCCTGTAAAGTTACCATTTTTCAAAGATGTGTGTGATTACATTATTACATAGAATTTTTTTACTCTTCTCTTTAACTGCTTGTGTTATCTTGTAGGTTTCTCTTTAACTGCTCATGTTCTCTTTAACTGTTTGTGTTCTCTTGTATGTTTAATGTTGCCTTTTAATACTGATACCCCTCAATTCCCTGTTCTCAGACCTGAATATCTCTTAATTTTACTGCACTGTACATTGTCTCTCATTGCTGTAAGCTGCCTTGGGTCCTTTTCCAAGGAGAAAGGTGGGATTAGAAATACACAAAATAAATATATAAAAATAAATAAATTAAGTTACTGTGAGAAGGTCAAGCTTTAAATGTTCCTGAATTATTTAGGGTATGTGCATGTGTACTTAAAACTGAAGTTTAGTAAAAGGTGAAAGATTTATACAATCTGAAGAGAAACCAGAGGGGGCATGGCTGGAAGAGCAGCGGAGCAGAAGGGTTTCTCTAGGGCAGGGGTGCCCAAACTTTTTGTAAGGAGGGCCAGATTTGGTGGCTGAGAATGTGTCAGGGGCCAGTTGCTCCCTGACCCTGCCATCCCACTGCAAGCTTCACCCACTGACCCATAAGCCCCACCCACTGACCCCTTGCAACCCCACCCGCAGGAAGGAAGGCGGGGACCAAGGGATGGAGGGAGGGAGGTGGAAACCAAGAGAGGAAGGAAGGAAGGTGGGGACCAAGGGAGGGAGGAAAGAAGGAAGGTGGGGACCAAGGAAGGGAGAGAGGAAGGAAAGGAAGGAAGGTGGGGACCAAGGGAGGGAGGAAAGAAGGAAGGTGGGGACCAAAGGAAGCACAGGGAGCCGTGGCCACAGGTCGCCCCTTGGAAGAAGTGATCTGTGTGACCTTCCACCCCCCCAAGCCCCGCTGGCCTGCCCACCCCCACAATTTCCCCTGCGGTGCTGGTGGCGGCAGACCACCCATCCGCCCAAGCTTCCCAGCGGTGTCAGTGTTGGCAGAAGATTTTTTTTAAAAGACATGGGGCGAAGGAGGGGGAGGGAGGGGCGGGCCAGCCAGCTGCGGGCCACTCAGAATGGCCTGATGGGCCAGATTTGGCCCCCGGGCCGGACTTTGGGCAGGCCTGCTCTAGGGGCTTCGAGAGAACCTGCTGTATACAGCAGATCAAGAAACTCTCAAGGAATCGGGAGCAGGTGGGGTGCAGGAGAGCACACCCCTGTGTCATTAGGGATCCGAGAAGCGCGGGGGGATTCAGCAGCAACTCACCCCTTGAGTGTTTCTTCTCCAAGGCAGACAATCCTGCTTGGTGCCATTTTGGCGATTTAGCTGCTGTGGCCCACCTGGAATTGACTTTTGAAGGTATCAATGTACATCGGAGGGAGTGAAGGGAGCACTGAAATCTCTTCCCGGGAATTGTATACAGAGAACTAGTGGCAAGTAGAGGGTAATCACTTGAAGATTTGGATTTCTACCCCACAAACGTTTCCCTGTGGTTGAATGAGGAAGGCGGCATAGAAGCCCTTCCCCCCTTTTCCTCTTTCCTTTCTCTCCTTTGGCTGAAGTTGCCGGGTGATGGAGGTAGGCTGATGAAAAAGAAATGGAGATGAGACTTTGAAGCAATTTAGTGCTATTTTCTCAAGAAGGAAGGGAGGAAGAAACCCCTCCTGGAGGAAGGCAAAAGAGATAAGGGAAAACTATTCTAATCATCTGAGGTTATTAAGAGCCTCAATGTTCTTTTGATCTCCTCAAAAGAAGGAACTGTTAATGGTACTGAATCATTGAATAATTAACAAGCAATAAGTAACAACAAAGCAGGTTTAGAGACTGCAGAACAATTAACAACTGAAAGGGAACAGTAAGATCAGAAGCCATTACACAGGCGGACTGGTTTGGCCATTAACTCCTTGTTGCCTGTTGCCTGAAAGACAGTAAGGAGGAGTGATCTAATGAATCAGATAGAATGGAGGCCGCATCAGCTGTTTGTCATCCCCTAAGGCTGAGGCTGTGTGATTCAGCAGGAGATCTAAAGGTGCTATTTGGAGCCTTGGCATATGCCAGCCCCAATAGCATGAAGAATTGGGTCTCTTCATATACCATCATGAGGTTGTTGGATACAAACAGAGCTTTCAAGGTATTATTTGGAGCATTGGGCATACGCCAACTCCAATAACATGGAGAATTTGGTTTTCTTTTCTTAATGTGTGTGTTGTGTCATTACAGTCGCGACCGACTCTACGTGACTCCATGTCCATGGAGTTTTCTTGGCAGGAGTACTGGAGTGGCTTGCCAGTTCCTACTCCATCTTTTCTTAATAGGTTTGAATATTTCTGTTGCTATCTATGGGCGAAGCTGCTGTCTGTGGTTCAAGAGGAGATAGGAGTTTAGCTTAGGCTGAACTTAATTCAGGAAAAAAGGTTGCTGTCTGAAGGACCTCTACCAGCAGGCTATGGTTAGAACAATTTACAATCCTCATTTAAGCAATTCTGGACTGTGCTGAATAACACTGTTTTTCCCCCTTCTCCCTTGTTATTTCTTATGGTCATTAAGCTGCTAGACCTGAATACTATTATTATAAGCTAATCTCTCTAAAATATAAAAAGAACTGTAGTATAGCAATGGGCAAAAGAAGGGGGAAGTGTTTAAAGGTATCTGAAAAGGGGTGCCTATCTGTAAATGTAAAAGGGATGAACTCACCCCAGAAGACGAAGTCAATCTTTAATAAGTTGTATAAAGTAGATATTATATGCATCCAGGAGACTCACATCAAGGAATCAGACAAAAATATGTTAAGGAATGGCAAATTAGGACAAGTGTTTGTAGCAGCAAACAAAAGAAAAGGGGTGTGGCAATGTATGTACAGAAAGACCTTGAACCAAAATTAATGCATGCCTCAACAGATGGAAGAGTTGTAGTGGTAGAGATCTCAAAAGATGGTGAAGAAATATTGCTAGTAAATATTTATGCACCAAATGAAGCACAAGAAAATTTTTGTAAAATTAAAAGAGCTGCTGAGAAGAGAGCCCGAAAAGGAAATATGCATTATGGGGGATTTCAATGCAATAGTTGATAAAGTAAAAGATACCTCAACAACGGATGGGACAGGAAGAAAAAAGAAAAAAATATGATTCCCATATTTTTTTAGAAAGAAGAAATTAAACCTAATTAACAGAAGAGTTACACCTAATTGACATCTGGAGAACCCAAAATCCACAGAAAAGAGACTACACATTCTACTCATGCAGGCATAAATCTTGGTCAAGGACTGACAACTGCTGGATTTCAGCAGAACTGACACACCAAGTGGAAGAAATTGAAATATTACCAAATACATATGCAGACCACAACCCAATAACAATGACGATAGAACAGTTAAGAAGAAAAGGAGGATGGACATTAAATACTTATCTGCTGAGAGATGAAACTTTTGTAACCAAAATGAAAAATGAATTAAATTTCTTCTTCCAAATGAACAAACCCCAAGATACAGAAATGATAACTATATGGAATGCAGAAAAGGCTTATTTTAGAGGGTTGGCAATACAGTACAATGCACAAAAGAGGAAAGAAAAGAAGAAGCAATATCAAGAGCTAATGGTGTCTTTAAAGGAAGAAGAACAGGAGCTTTAAAAAAGACCCTCAGCTACCAACCTAAGAAACAAGATAAATATTTTGCAACACAAATCCATCTGCTGGAACAGGAAGAGATGGCCAAAAAATCAAATTTGCAAGGCAGAATTTTTTTGAAAATGCTAATAAGCCAGGAAGATGGTTAGCATACAAAATCGAGAGAGAGAGAGAGAGAGAGAGAGAGAGAGAGAGAGAGAGAGAGAGAGAAGAGAGAATAAGGATTAGCACATTAGAAAACAAAGAGGGCCTGGAAATACACAAGCAGGAAAAGTTTCAAAAAATAATACAAGATTACTATACCAATCTTTATAAAAAGAAAGAAATTGAGCAGAAAGAGCAGTGGAACTATTGAGACATGATAGCGAACTGGAGATTAAGTCCCCAACAACTGGAGATTCTAAACAATCCAATAACAACTTGTGAAATTATGGAGGCATGGAAAAAAACAGAAGAAAGGGAAAGCTCCGGGACCGGACGGCCTCCCAATGGAATTTTATCAAGGACTGGGAGGGATTCTAGTCCCACAGTTTAAAAAAATTAGTTGAACACATTGGAAGAAATGGAAAAGTCCCAGACTCATGGAAAGAAGCATACATATCATTTGATACACAAAACGGGGACAGAAAAAAATTAAAAATTATAGGCCAATCTCTCTTCTAAATGTTGACTATAAGATTTATGCAACCATCTGGGCAACAAGGTTAAGGAAGGTTCTTGCAGAAATGATACATAAAGATCAAACAGGATTTATCCCCAAATGAAAATTAACATCCTAAATATAAGAATATAAGAACAGTAATAGATATCGTGGAATTTTACGAATTACACCCAGAGAAGCAAATGATGTTGATCTTCCTAGATGCAGAAAAGGCCTTTGACAATTTGAACTGGGAGTTTATGCTTTTGCAGTTAAGGAAGATGGCGGCAGATGGACCTTTTCTACAAGCAATCAAAACAATTTACACTGAGCAGAGAGCCAAGATTAAGGTGAATGACCAAATGACTGAAGACATCCAAATCAAGCAAGGCACGAGACAGGGATGTTAGAGGCCTCAAAATCAAGGGGGAAGAGTATAAATTGCAAGCTTATGCAGATGACTTGGTATTAATATTAGACAATCCCTTGGACAGCAATGAAGAAGTATTGGAAGACATGTTTATGGATATGATGGGGAGGGGGAGGTGGGATGGTGGGGGTGAATGGGTGTATATTTGTTGCCATCAAGTATAGGAGACAGGACCGACAATAGAACTGAGGGAACAGGAAGGGGGGGAGGGCAATGGAGTTGTGGAATGGCCATTGGAATTGTGCTGGGTAGGGGAAGGTATGATGGTAGGAGTGGAACGTGCCCGCATAGGAGAAGAGAGGTTAGATACCTTACATCTATCCCCTCTTCTGGTTCCACCCCAAGCCAGAAGGAATCAGGTGACCATGTCAGCGACCCCACAAGCCACATGGTGCTGTTGTTGAATGCCAAGTCGGTACAAAATAAGACTGCCCTCATCCATGATGTCATTCTGGATGAGGGTGCCGACTTGGCATGTATTACCGAGACCTAGGTGGGAGAGGAGGGTGGTGTTTCCCTCTCCCAGCTATGCCCGCCTGGGTACTCGGTCCAGCACCAGTGTTGCTTGAAGGGTCAGGGAGGGGGAGTTGCTATAGTCTTTAGGAGTTCTATCTCCTTGACCAGACTTCCTATCTCCTTGGGAGGAGGCCTGGAGGGCCTGTACTGTGTGTTGGGCTCACGAGACAGATTGGGGATTTGGTTGGTGTACCGCCCACCCTGCTACGTACCAACAGTCTCCCTGCCTGAGCTGACAGAGGTTGTCTCAGACCTGGTGTTGCGGACCCCCAGACTGTTGGTACTGGGGGACCTCAACATCCATGCTGAGGCAGCCTTGAATGGGGCAGCTTAGGACTTCATGGCCGCCATGACAACCATGGGGCTGTCTCAATACATCAATGGCCCAAATGCATGAGAAGGGCCATACTCTAGACCTGGTCTTCTCAACGGGATTGGAGGATGGTGGTTTGGATGTGGAGGGTTGGTTCTGACTCAATTGTCATGATCAGACCACTTTCTGTTTAGGCTATTGGCTTCTTCTACCCTCTGCAAGGGTGGGGGATGTATTAAGATAATCCGCCCTCGGAGATTAATGGATCCAGATGGTTTCCTGAAAGCTCTGGGGGATTAGCCATCTGATATGGTCAGCGCTCCTGTCAAAGCTCAGGTCACACTATGGAATAGGGAAATGTCCCAGGTGGTTGACAGGATCGCACCTAAGCACCCTCTCCCCTTACGCAGAGCCCAGACAGCTCCTTGGTACACATCTGAGCTGCGGGCAACGAAGCAGGAGGGGAGACGGCTGGAGCACAAGTGGAGAAAATATCACTGTGAGTCCAATCGAACACGGCTTAGAGCCCATTATCGGGCCTATTCCGTGGCAATACGGTTGGCGAAAAAGCAATATTTCACAAACAGTATTGCTTCCTCAGAGTGCCGTCCAGCAGAGATGATTCGAGTGGTCCAGGACCTCCTTCAACTAAGAAATACGGTGGAGGTTCTGGACCACTCAGCAGCCCATTGTGACGAGTTTGCCATTCACTTTGAGGGAATTGGACTCCACTATTAGTGCAGAATCAAGGAATGTGTGCTTAGGTCCAGTATTTCTGGATGAGTTTCAATTATTGAGATCCAAGGATGTTGACAAGGTGCTTCGATCTGTCTGTGCTACCACCACGCCACTCAACCCTTGCCCTTCTTGGCTAATTCAAAGATCTGCCAGGGAGGGTTCACACCTGGGTCCAGGAGGTTGTTAATGCCTCCTTAAGAGAGGGAGTGGTCCCCACCATCTTGAAAGAGGTGGTGTTTAGACCATTCCTTAAAAAAACCTAACCTGGACCCAGGGCTGGTGGTTACGTACCAACCAATAGCGAACCTCCCTTATTTGGGCAAGGTGTTGGAGCGAGTGGTGGCTGGGCAACTCCAGGCACTGCTGGATGAAATGGATTTTCTGGATCCATTTCAATCTGGTTTCAGGCTGAGTTTTGATACAGAGACTGCCTTGGTTGCCCTGTATGATGACCTCTGCTGGGAGAGAGACAGGGGGAGTGCTACCCTGTTGATACCATGGTGTCTTTCTGGACAGGCTGGACAGGTTGGGGGTTGGAGGCACTGCTTTGCTGTGGTTCCGATCCTGCCTGGCTGACCATGTCCAGAAGGTGGTGCTGGGGGACAGTTGCTCTGCCTCATAGCGTTTATATCATGAGGTTCCTCAGGGCTCTATACTGTCTCCCATGCTGTTCAATATTTACATGGAACCACTGGGAGAGGTCATCAGGAGGTTTGGACTGAGGAGGTCAGCAATATGCTAATGATACTCAGCTCTACCTCTCATTCTCCACCAATCCAGGTGAGGCAGTTTCTGTGCTGAACTTGTGTCTGGGCCAGATAATGGACTGGGTGAGGGTTAATAAATTGAAACTCGATCCAGACAAGACAGAAGTGCTGTTAATGGGAGCTTCGCCAGACAGGTTAGAGGGCCATCTTCCTGTCTTGGACGGGGTTGCACTCCCCCTAAGGGACAGGGTCCCCAGCTTGGGGGTGCTCCTGGACCCTGGTCTAACTTTGGAAGCCCAGTTGGACTTTGTGGCCAGGGGTGCCTTTCTTCAGCTGTGGAAAATATACCAGCTCTGCTCCTACCTAGATGAGCAGAGGAGCCTCATGACAGTTATGCATGGACTGATAACATCCCGTATTGATTACTGCAATGCGCTTTACGTAGGGCTGCCTTTGAAGACGGTTCGGCGACTGCAACTGGTTCAGAATCGTGCGCCGTGGCTGGTAAGTGGTGGGGCCACCAGGGATCACATCATACCAATTCTACATAACCTGCATTGGTGACCAGTTGCTGCCCGAGCCCAATTCAAAGTGCTTGTTTTGACATATAAAGCCCTAAATGGCTTAGGACTAGATACCTGAAGGACCGTCCTTTCATAACGAACCTACCTGGCAATTAAGATCTAGCCAGGGGGCCCTCTTGAAAGAGCCATCCCTCAAGGAGGTGAGAGGGATGGCTTGTAGACATAGGGCCTTCTCGGCAGCTGCCTCCAAGCTATGGAATGCCCTCCCAATTGAGATCCGCCTGGCGCCAACATTGATGACAATTTGGCACCAGGTAAAAACCTTCCTGTTCCAGAAGTTTTTTAACTGACGCAATATAGATTGTGGGTCCTCTGATGGCAATTTTAGTGTAATGAATTTAGTGTAAGGTTTTTATTAGTGTTTTAATTATTTATTGATATTTGATGTTTTAACTGTTTTAATTCTTTGATTGTAACCTGCCCAGACACCTTTGGGTAGTGGGTGGGATATAAGTGTTATAAATAAATAAATAAATAAATAAATAAATAAATAAATAAATTTGGAGTGGTGGCGGGCCTCAAAATAAGCTATAAAAACAAAATTTATGACTAAAATATGCACAAAAATATGTCGAGAAACTTGGTCTAAAACGAATTTTCAGGAAGTACAAAAAATAAGATACTTAAGAATTGTTATCACACACACAAAAAGACAAGTAACTTGATGAAGGAAAATTACCTCTCAATTCAGAAAGAAATAAAGAAAGCTCTGGATGACTGGGATAAGCTACAAATATCAATGATGGGCCGAATTTCAACAGTCAAAAGTCAGTCCTCCCAAAACTGTTACTTTTATTTCAAAACTTACCAGTCATACTAAATTACAAATACTTCAAAGACTTAGATACGATAATTTTGAAATGTATTTGGAAAGGAAAAAGACCAAGAATAAAACTCAAAACATTACAAGACCTAAAAGAAAGAGGATGGACAGGGTTGCCAAACTATACTATAAAGCCTGTGCTATGGTCTGGATAAAAGAGTGGATAATACTTGAAAATCAAAGATTGTTAAAACTAGAAGCCCATGATTTAAGAGTGGGCTGGCATGCATATGTATGGTATGGGGGAATTAAGGAGCAGACACAGTATATAATAAGGAAAGTGCTTTCTTTAGTTTGGCAAAACTTTCAAATATTGACTTTTATAAAAAATACCAATGTGGGTAGCACCTACAGAGGCCTTTATGTTGAAAACGATAAATCCAAAGGGGCTATTACTCACATACAAAGAGTTGCTAACTAAAGAGCAGAAAATAAAAGATATAAGAGAGCTGGAGAAATTGGGTCTAGCAGCAGATTGGTGGTCAATGGAAAAACTAGAATCAAGATATAAAAAAAGACAAATGGATGGGTTTTTTTGAGGGAAGTGTACAGGTGTATGAACTGTGGATTTACACAAATGAGGGAATTATTAAAAATTTGTACACATTTATTAAAATATGAATTAGAGGATGAAAGGGTGAAGGAGGGAATGATCAAATGGGCTCAAAACCGGATATAACATTGATATTGATGATTGGACCAAAATGTGGAAAGATAGTCATAAGCTAATTAAACCCATCAGTCTTAGAGAAAATATACTTAAAATGCTTCATAGATGGCATCTCACTCTGGTAAAATTAGCCAAAATGTCAAAAGGGTCAAATAATGTTTGTTGGAAATGCAGAAAGAACCCAGGGACTTATTACCATCCATGGTGGTAATGTGATAAAGCTTAAAAATTCTGGCGGCAGATTTGGGAAGTGGCACAATAAATTGTACAAACTAAATTGAACTTTAAACCAGAAATGCTGTTACTAAATATAATGCCAGAGATTATTGATAAGAAAATAAAATATCTTCTTATCAAAAATAAAAGACACTTTGTAAATGAGAGCTGGAAGATGCTATATAACTGGGCCCAGAAGCAGACAAATGAATAAGGGAAGAAATAGATATAAAGATATTCGTACAGTGTTCGCTAGAACCCGTGGAAGACTTGCAGATGGCCGGACAATGGTGAAATAATTAATCCTTTTGACAAGTAGACAGGGTGTGTCCACTACAGGTTTTTTTGTCTTCACTTCTAAGGGGTTTCCCCCCCTTTTCCCTTTTGTCTTGTGAGTCTGGTCATTGGAATGTTGGTTTTGTTTTGTTTGCTTCTATTATATATAAATAAATTAATTTGAGATGAACCACAGAGATATATCTGGGCACACTCAGTCTTACTCACAGACTCATATGTATGAGTGACACTAAATCACACTCATATGAATATACACATAGAGGTACCAATTCTCATTACTTGCACCGCTACACATACTCTAGCTCCCTCTCTGCTAGATGGTCTGCTGTATGCTATATGCAATGATGGGTTGCTTCTCTGAGCTGTGGCCCAATCTTGGCTCAGGAAAGAACAGGTGAAGCTGGACAGGTGGTGTGTGGCATTACTATATGGGTAAGATGACCTCAAGGGCTGCTATTTCGAGGGTGTGTTACTGCCTAAACCAAGAGACTTTTTTAAAATTAACCCCCTTGGTCAATATCTTACTACCTAAATTACAAAATGGAAGGGTGCCCCTCACTCCAGGAGATTTCACATTGTGTGAGTAGCTATGTGACTGAGTTTGCAACCAGTGTGGAAATGAGAGATTGCTTACACAAATGCCCTGCCACGCTGTGCTTAGGCGATAAGATACAGGTGTTTGACTTCAAGCAAGATCCAAACTAGCAAAAGGACTAGTTCTTTCTTGATTCATACCAGAGCACTACTCAAGTTAAAATCATGGATGGATATGAAATATTATTAAAACTAAGAACAAATTAACATGTTGGGAGAATTAGACTGGTTCTGGCCAGAAGAGTTACTTCAAGAGTATTACCTCAGCCATTTACTACATCTTCTGTATATGTTGTGGGAGGATACATGCACATAAGGGTTGTATTGATCAAATTTCTCCACAGAAATTTGATCAATACAACACTCCACAGAAATTTGTCCTGTATCCAAGTAGCTCCATTTTACTTGATTATTCTTTTATCTTGCTACTTCACTTTGAAGTCTATTACATGACTTTCAGAGGGCCCAGCTCCGGTTTTATCCTGGTTGGAGGCAATCTTCAGCATTCATCCATTCAGTTTGTTGGTTTTTATTCTCCACAGATTTAATCTAGCCTCTTCTGGTTTAATATTTAGAGCTTGAGATGTGTGCAGAAGAAGTTTCCTTGATTATAGCTATCATCTAGGGCAGGCATGTCCAAACTTCGCCCCTGCAGATGTTTTGGACCACAACTCCCCGAATTCCAAGCCTGTATTTCCAATGGCAAAGGACTGGTTGTGGCCCAAAACATCTGGGGGGCCAAAGTTTGGACATGCCTGATCTACGGTGTTGTCCATGAAGCGCTGTTATTACCTTATTTCATTCATTATGTGGGTAACACCTCTCAATGTAATTCTGAAGGAAAATGCTAGCTAAATAACAGGACTTTTCAATGGAGGTAAGTTTCAGGCAGCCAGTAAAAATCCTGTTCTGGTCAGACCCCACCTGGAGTACTGTGTCCAGTTCTGTGCGCC
Source organism: Phrynocephalus forsythii (assembly GCA_029282475.1). NCBI lineage: Eukaryota > Metazoa > Chordata > Lepidosauria > Squamata > Agamidae > Phrynocephalus > Phrynocephalus forsythii. Next base: position 3,973,375 of record JAPFRF010000016.1, on the reverse strand, counting down.
TCAATTTTAAAAGGATGTTGACAACCTCGAACGGATGCAGAGGAGGGCTATCAGGATGGTTGAGGGTCTGGAGGAAATGTCTTATGAGGAACGGCTTAGGGAACTGGGAATGTTTAGTCTTTCAAAAAGAAGACTGAGAGGGGATATAATAGCTATGTTTAAATATTTGAAATGATGTCATGTTGAAGAGGGACCAGGTTTGTTTTCCATGGCTTCAAATACTAGGACTCGGGGCAATGGTTTCAAACTACAGGAAAAGTGATTCCATTTGAGCATTTGGAAGAACTTCATGACAGTTAGAGCTGTTCGGCAGTGGAATATGCTGCCGCGGAGGGTGGTGGAGTCTCCTTCTTTGGAGGTTTATAAGCAGAGGCTGGACGGACATATTTCGGAAATATTGTGATGGGGGTTCCTGCATGGCAGGAGGTTGGACTAGATGGCCCTTGAGGTCTCTTCCAACTCTAGGATTCTATGATTCTATGATTCTAGGGCTCTCTCACACATCCTTTAAAATGTTGATTAAATTTCAAGATAAAGCGTTTCCAAAAATCTTGTCCCCATAGCCACCGGGCTTTAAAAAAAAACCCAGTTATGCCCCCTTTATTGAGTTTTCCAAGACCTACCAGAGAAGTTGGGAATTTTTTGCTCCGGTAAAAACTGCGAGCCAGAAGTTCACGGGAGCTCGCATATGATCCGGTTTTCTGTTCCCCCCCCCCCCCCCACCTAGCCCTGACAAGCTCGTCCTGGGGCTCGTCAGTGCTTTTTTTGATTGTTTTAAATTTCCCTCCCCCAGCAATGATCAGCTGGCCTTCGAGCTGTCAGCACTGTTTGTTTAAAATTTTATGTTATTTTTTCTAGTGGTGACCAGCTCGTCCTGGGGCTTGTTGGTGCTTTTTAATCCCCCCCCCCCCAGGGCTGATAAACTGGCTTTTGGGCTGTCAGCACTGTTTTTTATTTTTTTAAAAAACAAATCTAGTGCCATCTGCTGGCCGTGGGGTTGGTCTGAGCTTTTTTTTTTTTTAAATCCTTGTACGTAGGAACGGAGATCCCATATCTTCAGTCACGTGACTAAGAAAGAAGAAAAGCCGGACTTTCACAATATTCAGATCATGGTTCCATGACTCATTTAGCCAATATTCGAGCCAGAGACTGGCTTCTTTCACATTCCTAAGACTGCCTCCTGGCAAATCCCATTCATCCTCAATTCAATACAGTTACAGATTTATTTTGGAAGACTTACCTTTACTTGTACTTGGCTTTTGGACAGCTGCTGCATCAGAGAGTAAATCTATATTCTCTGTAAGATCCATATCTGCCAAACAGAAAGAGACTATTTATTATTGTAGCAAGGCATACGTTCTAATTGAGATCCAGTGTACATATCATGACAGCAGAATGGATTGCCTGAGAAAGCAATAGGCTCTTTATTTATTTATTTATTTATTTATTTATTTATTTATTTATTTATTTAGTTAGTTTGTTTGTTTGTTTGTTTGTTTGTTTGTTTGTTGTATTTTTCCGCCCATCTTCCGGACAGAACTCTGGGTGGTTTACAATTAAATAAAACCAACAGTACATAACAAATAAAAAGCAAGCAAGGGAAAACTAGTAAAATAAGGAGGGGGAGACCCTCCACAAGAGGTGGCGCGGGCGGCAATAGGCGGGCAAGGGCTGTGCAAGGTGCAGCTCACTAGGAAGATGATTCCACAGCGTGGGGCCCACCACAGAGAAGGCGCGGTTACACGTGAGCAATTTCTGCGCCTCCCTGGGTGTGGCCACCCTAAGTGAGCGCCCCTGCGCCATTCTAGTGGGCCTGACCCCAGTTGACCTCTAGGAGATACGCTTCGACAAGTACTCTGGTCCCAAGCCGTGGAGGGTTTTGAAAATCAAAACCAGGATCTTGAACCTTATCCGGAGGACAACGGGCAGCCAATGCAGGCAAGCCAGAACTGGGTGATGTGATCGAATCTATGAGCACCCACCACCAGTCTGGCTGCCGCATTCTGCACCCACTGGAGCCTCCGGCTTTTAAACAAATTGGCTGTCTGCCTGCACGGATGGTTTAGCTATGATTTCCAGGATCAGCAAAGACTGGACTAGATTACCCTTTGGCATATTGTAGTTTTATGATTTTGTAAGTCTGCTGCAACCACCTTTAATGTTGTCTTTAAAGCTGTTTTTCCACAACAGCATAAAGTGAAAGTAATAAAGTGTTTTGATTCCTTCACCTACCTGTCACTTTTCACAATAACTCACAATTTTTGCATCATTAAAGAAGAAAACATCCCAGGGGAATGAAGAAACTGCACCAAACATTTGCATTACATATTGCCTTCTCAGTGGTCTTTTTTGTCAAATATATGGTTAGCATGTTTATATTACACATGGCTGCAATGTTTCTTACAATTGATTACAAAGCTTCATGATTTCCTAGTTATGGCTTCTCCCCCCACCCCCATATTTTATTATTATTATTATATACAGTACACTCTACCATAATATATTTTGGTCATGTCACTTATCAGCGAGTTAATTGCTATCTTATTTACCTTAACAAATTTAAATTTATCAGATAACTACTACTTCATCACATTCTTTTCTATTTTCTAACCAAGTACAGTATAGAATAAATTCCATATCTGTGCAAATTTACACTCCTCCCTCTTTTTTAGTTTGTAAGTCAATAAATCCATGATTGCACAATTCAAAATTTTCCCTATAACCAGCTCCACTGTGCCCACACCAATCTTGCCACCATTAAGACTATCTCAACTTTACATACGTGTTTAGCTGCAGTAATGAACTGAATGAGGATGAACAAAATGAAACTAAACCCAGAAAAGACAGAGGTGCTCCTGGCCAGTCGAAAGGGAGAACAAGGGATAGGGATGCAACCTGTTCTGGATGGGATCACCTTCCAATTGAAAAATCAGGTATGCAGCTTGGGGGTGCTCTTGGATTCATCCTTAAGCTTAGATGCCCAGGTCATGGCTGTGGCCAGGAGCACATTAGCACAATTAAGGCTAGTACGCAAGTTATGCCCCTTTCTTGAGATATCAGCTCTGGCCATGGTGACACATGCCCTAGTGATGTCCTGGCTAGATTACTATAATGCGCTCTATGTGGGGCTACAAAGCACTATATGACCTGGGTCCTAGCTACCTCAAAGATCGAATCTCACAGTATGAGCCGACTCAGGTAAGGTCATCAGGAGAGACCCTTCTCTCCATCCTGCCACCCTCACAGGTACGTCTCATGGGAACCCATGAAAGGGCCTTCTTGACTGCTGCACCCAGACTCTGGAACTCCCTCCCACTAGAAGCCAGGACTGCCTCATCTCTGTTGCCCTTCTGGAAACAGGCAAATACCTTTCTCGTCAGGCAAGCTTTCCCTGTATGGTGGACTACCATGTGTATTTTATATTGTAGGGAATCGTCCCTCGATCCGTGGCTAGCAGGCAGAGACACCACAAAGATGCACAGGCAGATCTGGATCATTATCAATGAGGAAATGAATTTATTAAGTTATCAATAACTGAGAAATCTCTCTGGATCTCAATCCAGGGGAGAAATCCGAAGAACAAAAAGGTTACAATCATCTTTATAGACTATTCAAAACTCTTTCTTCCCCCCTCCCTTCCAGAGTTCCGTCATAGACGTCTGTTCCATACACCAACCATAACATACACATCATTGACAGTTTCTTTCCTAATTTATTGGTCTCTTTGGCGTCAGTCCAATGCCTTACCTAAAGCCTAATTGCTTGCCTTGCTTTGAGGTCTGCTTACAAGCGGCTTGTGAAAACTTAGGGAGTGATTCTGCCTTTTGGACAGGTCTTTAAATCACCAGCAGCGAAGGACATTTTGGAGTTTTTAGGGCAGCTGGTTTCCTTCTTAGTTTCAAAGACACTTGTTTAATCTAACTGTCATGTATAACAAATGATTCTTTAAAGTTAATTGGCATCCTTGTATTCTTCTACGCATGCGTCGGGTATTTCGCTGATTGAGCGGAAGCTCCCTCTCATTGGCGCTGTTTCACCGGAAGAACAGAACCAACGTTTTGCTTAACCAAGGTCTGCTTTTAAATATAAGTGTATAGATAGTGCTTGCGAATACATTTGTGTCCTCTAGATATCTACTTTGTGTTTACATGGTATTATAAGTGCTCAGAATACATAGCTGGCTAATATACATTCAGCTTAAAGGGATTGTTACGTAATGGGGATTGCTGATAGCTACAGGCATTTGAACCAATACTCTTCAATATGAATCTATGGGCTCACAAAGACTTTGCGTTTATGACTAATAACCATGTTGCTTGTAATGTTTGTCTATTAATGCTGTAAGATGTCCCTGAATTCCTTGTTCTCAAATACTTGAACATGTCTTAATTGTACTGGTCTGTATTTTATCCCTCATTTACCATAAGCCACCTTGGGTAAAAATATTCTAAAATAAATAAATAACACTAGATACTTATTTTCTAATTTTCTAATTTCCAAGTGTTTGCATAATTCCCAATATGCATATTTCAGGCCTAAAGTTTTGCTTTGTCATTTGTCTTAACCAGGTATAAATCATGACCCAATAACTCCTAGCTTTCACCCAAGTCCACCAACAGTGATAGAATGTACCCTCCTGACTTTTACATTTCCAGCATTTGCTTGGAAGATTAGAATACATTTTAGCAAGCATAGCTGGTGTCCTATACCATCTGTAGAACATTTTAAGTAAATTTTCTTTATACGTTACTGCTACTATTATTTTGTAATTTCTTATAAATTTCTCCCATTGTTCTAAATCTATTCTATGGCCAAAATTATTTGCCCATTGGACCATCGTATCTTTAACTTCTTCATCTTTCATTTCCCAATCCAACAAATATTTATAAAGCTGTTGTAGTAGGGTTAGGGTTAGGGTTTCATGGCTGAAAAGGGATTTAAACCCTGTTCTCCTGAGTCCTAGTACATAACTCGATCCACTACTCCACACTGGGCTTGGCATTTTATTTGTAAATAAAATACTATAGGCAAGTGCCTATAGAAAGGGGGGAAATGAATCATAAGAACATAAGAATAGCCTTGCTGGAACAGGCCACAGCCCATCCAGTCCAGCATTCTGTCTCACACAGCGGCTCAACATTTGCTTCAGGGTATTCCCAAGCAGATGTCTTCAAGTGCAAATGGCATTGAGAGATATCCTGCCTATCTCTCCAACCTGCAGGTTGTCCTTAGGCATCCACAAGGATAGCCATTGATACCCTTGTTCTCCATGAACATGTCTAATCCTTTCTTAAAGCTGTCAAGGCCAACAGCTTCTGGCAGGGAGTTCCATAGACCAGTGATCCTCTGGGTGAAAAAGTACTTTCTCTTATTTGTTTGAGATCACCCAAAAGTTTCATGGCGTTCCCCCTAGTTCTAGTGTTGTGCGATAAACAAAACAGCTTTTCCTTATCTACTTTGTCTGCATCCATGTATGATTTTATAAACTTCAATCAGGTCACCTCTTAGGCACCATCGTTCAAGAGTGAAGAGGCCCAGCTGTTGCAGCCTCAGATGTTAAGGAAGGTGTTCCAGTCCCCTAATCATTCTGGTTGCCCTCCTCTGCACTTTTTCCATTTCTATAATGTCCTTCTGGAGGTAGGGTGACCAGAACTGTACACAATATTCCAGATGGGGCCTCACCATAGATTTATAAAGAGGCAAAATGACATTTGCTGACTTATTTTCAATACCCTTCCTAATGATCTCTAGCACTGAGTTTGCTTTTTTCACTGCTGTGTCACACTGGGTTGACACCTTCATTGAGCTGTCCACCAGGACACCAAGGTCCCTTTCCTAGTTTGTTGCAGGGAGTTCAGACCCCATCAGTTTATAAATGTAATTTTTTTGCCTCAATGTGCATCACTGTGCACTTACTAATGTTAAAAAACATTTGCCATTGGTTTACCCACTCCCCCAGTGTCAAGAGCTTCTCACAATTTCTCTCAGTTTTTACTACCCTGCATAATTTAGTGTTGTTGGCAAATTTGGCTACCTTGCTATTTACTCCTACTTCTAGATCATTTATGAAGAGGTTGAAAAAGAGGGGTCCCAGTACTGAACCTTGGGGGACTCCACTCTTTACCTTCCTACAGTTGGAGAAGTGTCCATTTAGTTCTACCCTCTGTTTTCTGTCTCTTAGCCGGTTGCTGATCCAGGACAAGACCTGTCCCTTGATTCCATGACTGACAAGTTCATTCAACAGCCTTTGGTGCGGGACTTTGTCAAAAGCCTTCTGAAAGTCCAAATAAACAATGTCAACTGGATCTCCCTTATCCACGTGCCTGTTGACACTCTCAAAAAATAACAACAGCTGATTAGTGAGGCATGATTTACCCTTGCCATGCTGGCTCTCCTTCAGCAGTGCCTTCTCTTCTATGTGCCTAATCATTTTATCTTCTAGGATGGTTTCCATCACTTTACCTGGGACACATGTCAAACTGACTGGCTGGTAATTTCCTAGAGCACCTCATAGAATCATAGAATCATATATTTGGAAGAGACCTCAAGGGCCATCCAGTCCAATCCCCTGCCATGCAGGAACCCCATCACAATATTTTGATAGGTGGCCATCCAGCCTCTGCTTAAAAACCACCTAAGAAGGAGACTCCACCACCACCCTTTGTGGCAGCATATTCCACTGCCAAACAGCTCTAACTGTTATGAAATTCTTCCTATTGTTCTAATGGAATCTCTTTTCCTGTAGTTTGAAACCATTGCCAGTCTCTGGAGAAAACAAACCTAAAATCTAAAATCACAGGGAGACTGAGCACAAGTCAAATCCCACTTGAGAAAATAAGAAGAGCCCTGCTGGATCAGGCCAAGGGCCTCTCTGGTCCAACTTCCTGTATCTCCCATGGCCCCACCAGATGCCTCCCGGAGCACAAGAGACAGCTAGATATCATTCTCCTGGTACCATTCCCCTTTGTCTGGCACTTTGAGGTATCCTCCTTTTAAGCCTGGAGATACTGTAACACGTATCCCCATCATGGCTTGTAAGTAACCTGTGACTTTTCTTCCAGAAATATGCCCAATCCTCATTTGAACGCTTCTAGCCCAGAGGTCATCACCACATCCAGCAGCTACACACTGGGTAAAGAAATATTTTCTTTTGTATATTCTCACTCCCCCCCACCTACTTCTTTTATCACTCTCTCAGTAAAGTGACCAAAGTCAATTCCACTCTCACAAAAGGACTGAATCCAGACTGGCATAGGTACAGACCCTAGATAAATGGACCCCCCTAAGAGTGTCTTCCCTGGCCTGAATACATTCCTTAGAAACGAAGGGAGAGAAGAGATTACAACCATTCAGTAGTTATCATGAGCAACTGAATTCTAGGATAGGTTACATTCCTCCAAGGGTGACTAACTACATTTTTACATACTTTAGACAGATCTTCTTCTGCAGTGATGCATTCATCACACCTAGAGTCTCCCAGCAGACTCCCATTGGCTAGAGAGTTAACCACCAGCAAATAAGGACAGAGACTGAGAGGGCATATTCTCTAATAAGTGGCCATTAGAGACAAACTCACACAAATATTTGTGCCCACCCACATTTCCCTTTTGTTATCCATCTCCCTTTCATCATTCATGCAACCTAGGCACTGGGTGTTTTCCTTCCTGCTTCTGGCAGAGAATGAATAGGATGACTGCAAAGAACTTCACAAATTTGTGGCATCGGAAAAACTCCCATTTTCTGATTTGTTTTTGCATTGTACCATAAAAGCCACAAGTTGTGGCCCATTAAAGAAGTTTAGGAGGGGCTACTCGTGGATGTGTGATCATCACAGTTATTTTGAAATAACTATAGCTTCTGCCTGATATCTCTGCCACCACCATAGCTTTTCTGTGACATACAAGAACTGAATCTAATCCACATGAAGAAAAATGATGGTTGCAGTTATGCCAGTTAAGACCTTCAATATTACCTTCAAAGGGGGTGGTGTCCAGTTCTTTTAGTGTTTCTGAAACCAGCACTACAGCAGCCTTTTCCAGCCTTCTTCCCAGGATTTTCTCAAATTCTGACTCCTGTAAAACTGTGCTTTCCACCATGCCATCCACTGCGTAACGGTGAAAGGAAATGAAGTCTCCTGCCCCACAGCACTTGCATCGGTGAGCCTGCCTCTCTAGGTAATACACGCATTTCAGATGCAGTGCTCTTTTTTGACTCTTCAGCCAGAGCTCATAGGCTGCTTCTTGTAACAATGGCCTGCAGAACCGCATGATGTCACTCTGCATCACCATCTCCTCTTGCCTGAGCCTCTCGTTAACAATTAGTGCAGGATCTGAAACAGAAGGTAGGGTTTAGATCCACCATTCTATCAAAATATTAAATGCTTCCAGGACCCACATTCTACTCTTAGCATTTGAAAGATTCTTTACATGGCTGGTTAGATGCTGCACCAAGGGTAGCCAGTTACACCCAGTGTAACTCACAAAGCTGAAGGGGATTTCCTCCAACTTTTTTCTTGCAACCCATCCAATCATTTACAAGGTGGGAATGGTTGATGCTGTTCCAGCACTGCTATTGGCCATAACAGCCCAGCAATCTGAGTGGTGACTGCTGAATTCAAAGGCTCTCTCAAACCCACCTCCCTTCTCCCTCTGATCCCTGTTGTAATTGAGACTGGAGATGCCGTTACCTCCTGTTCGACAATTCTAAATCTCATCAGGCAAGGGGGCAATGTTTCAATCTCCCCAACTTTGAATGTGTATACAATGCAAAAACAAGAGCCCCGTGGCTCAGTGGTTAAATGCCTGTACTGCAGGTAAAACTGTGTTCACAAACTGGGGTTCAATCCCAGGTAGCAGGCTCATGGTTGACTTAGCCTTCCATCCTTCCAAGGTCAGTAAAATGAGTACCCAGCTTGCTTGGGGGGTGTGTATAGCCTGCATACTGTAATTAAAAACTGTAAACCACCCAGAGACTGCTTGAGATGGTATGGGGCAGTATATAGCAGAGCTTTTTGCTTTGCTTTATATTTGCCTAGACGTGAACAACTCAGCAATTCAGCCAATACCATCTGCAGCCCACAGGCTGAAAAGATTGCCCACCCTGTTCTGAAAAGGTATCAAGACAGATTTTCCCCCATTACAGCCGGCTGCTCCTAAATCCATGATGCTCCATCTACCCAGCATCGACAAGGAGGACCTGATTAGTGCAGGGCCAATCAGAGAGAGACTGGAGCTGACTATATAAATGGGGGCAGTCAGAAACTGGAAAAGGTGAGAGAGGGGGAAAGAAGAATGAGAGATTCGGATGGCTTGTGCTAGAGATTAGGAGAAGCTGTTTTTAAAGTACTGTACTGTATCTGGGTGTAATCAAAGTGAGATAAACAAAGACTTATAAACTATTAGCATATAAATTTGATCTCTGCATAGTAGTTATGTAACCAATAAAACAGTTTCTTTCTTTCAAAAGTTTAAAAGGACTGAGATAGTTTCATTATTCATAAACTGGGGTAAGGCTTATGTGTATTCTGAAGGAGCAGAAACTGTGACCCAACATATGCTGTGGTGTGCTGCCCTAACCCCTAACCCCTAACAATATGTTTAGCTTAGTCTTGAGGAATTTAACCTGAAGTGTTTGAACATCTGTTTTCTATGAGGGTACCCACCAGACACTTCTCCTGATGGTTTCTTGGCAATGGGACACACATAGAACTTGTTGGAGAAGGCATCATGTTTATGGGTGCTAACTTGTTCTTTTCTTTCACAGAAACACTGAAAGATACCAGATTCCACCAGGGCTGCTAATGTTTGGTACATTTTCATCTTTGTCCATTCAGGAAGGATATGGAACAGGAGCTCTGTAGTAAAGGTTTCACCAATAATGGCTGCACATTTTATCACCATCTGCTCTGAAGGATTCATGTTGTCCAGTTCTACCAGGGCAATTCCTAAGCAGAAACAAGTAAATGACATGCTCAGAAAGGTAATGAAGACCAGAACTAGAAAGTAACTAACACCAAGTAACAAAGTGGCCTGCATCCTATTACTTTTGGGACTAATGTAGAACAACTAAATACCCAGCATGTTGTTAGTCTGTGGAACTCCCTGCCACAGGATGTGGTGATGGCATCTGGCCTGGATGCCTTCAAAAGGAAATTGGACAGATTCCTGGAGGAAAAGTCCATCACAGGTTACAAACCATGATGCAGATGTGTAATCTCCAGTGTTAAAACCGGGGTACTTCAAGGGCCAGATGCAGGGGAGTGGTATCAGGAAACAGATATCTAGTCTTGCACACTCCCAGATGCATTTGGTGGGGCCACTGGGAGATACAGGAAGCTGGACTAGATGGGCCGTTGGCCTGATCCAGCATGGCTCTTCTTATGTTCTTATGTTCTTAACTAGTAAATTTATATTGTTTATTATTTTGTTAGTCTTTTTAAATTTATAGAATGGTACTCAACTATTTTTATCCACTGTTTTTTAATTTGATATTGGTTTCCTTCTTTTTCAAATATTGTAATAATTTATACTGTTTTCACTGTGGTGAATTCTATAAAAGTCATCTTTGCTATGTCATGCTTGCCATGTCATCTTAGAAATCCTCTGTTTGATCTCTGGCTGGGAAAGACAACTGGTCTCCTCTCTCATTAACAGGATGATGCAAAGGCAAATGTTTTAATCAAAATGTTCCCTCTGTATAATCAATAGGTTGTTGTGAAGACAAATATCCTTCCTCTAGGTTGTTGTGGTAGAGGCAAAAGCTTCCTCTCACTTCAAACAAGAATTTATGAGGGAATAGCAAATGGGTAAAATGGTTCAATTTTTACAATATATTTCCTGTACATCAAACGGGTTACTGGACCTCAAAAAGTTAAGGTGTGAAATCCAGGAAGATCCCGGTGCCTTTCTCTGCCTCCTCTGTCACATCAACATCTCATTCAGTGTGATTGAAAGCCTTTAGATAAACAGATATGCATAGCCTCTGTCCATATCAAAGGAAGTCTTTCCACTATCAAAGGGAGCCCTTTACACCTGATTATGCTGATGACAGGAAGACTGCTGCCAGGGACGTTTACATTTCAGAGAACAAAGGAAAGGTCCCTATTTTGGTCTATAAAGTGGACCTTCTCTAACACACAAGGATCCCAGCCTTGGTGGGTCCTGCAACCATGTAACACGCAGCTCTGCGCTGGCTTTTCGGGCGGCCAGCAGAATGAAGAAATCTTTGCTTCAACATCGCGTTCCTTTTGTGAGTATCAGGTAGATTGGAGTTGCTATATTTTCCAATAATTTCTGAGATTGTTTTGTATTTCCTCCTACCAGTATTTTTACCTTAGAAGTTCTGCATTTTTAGATCTTATTCTGGTCCAAGAAGATTGTTCTGCTCCTTTGTAACTAAGAGTGTCTTGTCAGTCAATGACAATGACAGAATATTGTTTTTCATGTTTTCTTTAAATAAAGGTATTTTCTTTATCTTTTAACTGGAATGTGTTGTGCCTAAAAGGAGGAGTGTATTGCTAAATTAAACAGTGCCTAAGGTAACGGCCAGGTGCTACTGAATGGTCTGTGAGCACACTTTTTCTCCTATTGAAGTCTATGGGTTTTTCAGGGTGATAATCTCCCTTCTAGACTAGAGCACAGTGGGGAAGGCTGCTCACCCTACCTGCACAAGCTGTGTTGCTAGTTAGACTGCGGGACCTTCCTGTAAAGTCCGGAGGGCATTGGCAAGCCCCAAACTTTATTCATTTTTTGGTGGCAGCGAAGGTTTGGCATGTGCACACGCCCGGAAAGGCGTCACTGTCACTTTCTAATATTCATAGAATCGTACAATCATAGAATCACAGAGTTGAAAGAGACTTTGAGGGCCATTTGGTCCAACACCCTGCCAGACAGAAACCCCCATCCAAGTACTCCTGACAGATGGCCATCCAGCCTCTGCTGAAAAACCTCCGAAGAAGGAGACTCTACCACCCTCCGTGACAGCATATTCCATTGCCGAACAGCTCTGTCATGAAATTCTTTCTAATGTTTAAATTGAATCTCATTTCCTGTAGTTTGAAGCCATTCCCCCAAGTTTTAGTCTCTGAAGCCATGAAAAACAAATCAGTCCCCTCTTCAACGTGACATCCATTCAAATATTTAAACATAGCTATTATATCCCATAGTCTTCTTTTTGTAAGATTAAACATTTCCCGCTCCCTAAGTCACTCTGCACAAGACATTTCTTCCAGACCTTTAATCAATCAATCAATCATAAGAACCTTTATTGGCATACATTAATATAAAACAGATGCAACAAAATGTAAGATAAGAGGTAGGAAATAAATAAATAGGTTAAAAATGATTAAAATGATTACTGACCTTTAATCATCCTGGTCACCTCCTCTGGACTCATTCAAGGTTGTCAAATTGAGGTGCACAGAACTGAAGTGCGTGGGATCAGACCAGAGCAGAATAGAGTGGTACTATCACTTCTCTTGATCTTGACCACTGGTTCTCAACCTTTGGGTCCCCAGATGTTCTTGGACTCCCAATGAGTGGTGGAGGCTTCTGGGAATTGCAGTCCATGAACATCTGGGGGCCCACAGGTTGAAAACCACAAATCTAGAAACTATGCTTCTGTTGATGCAACCAAGAATCGCTTTGGCTTTCTTGGCTGCAGCATCACATTGCTGACTCATGTTCAATTTGTGGCCCACCCAGACTCCCAGATCCCTTTCACATGTACTATTCTCCAGCCAGGTGTCTCCCATCCTATACCTATACAATTCATTTTTTTACCAAGATGCAGCACCCTACATTTATCTCTGTTGAAACCCATTCCATTAGCTTTGACCCAGCCTTTAATCTGTCAAGGTCATTTTGGATTTTCATCCTATCCTCATGGGAATTAGCATTCCCTCCCAATTTGGTATCATCTGCAAATTTGATCAGCATACTCTTTATTCCTTCTTTCAAGTCAGTTATAAAGATAGTGAATAGCACTGGACCCAGAACAGAATCCTGGGGCACCCCACAGGTCACGCCTCTCCAAGCCGAGGAGAAGTCATTTATGATCACCCTTTGAGTGGGATCAATCAACCAATTACAAATCCACCTAACAGTAGCACTCTACTAACTCATTTGCAAGTATACCATAGGGAACCTTATCAAAGGTCTTACTGAAATCTAGATAAGCAATACCCACAGCATTCCCCTAATCCACCAGACCTGTAATTCTATCAAAGAAAGAGATAAAATTAGTCTGGCATGATTTTTTAAAGAAACAGCATTGCTTGTTAAATAATTACAGACTGTCTGCTTAATAATCTGTTCTAGGATCTTTCCAGGAATTGAAGTCAAGCTAACAGGGCAGTAATTATTTGGATTCTCTTTTCCTCCCTTCTTGAAAATGGGGACAACATTTGCCCTACTCCAATCTAAGGGGACTTCCCCTGTTCTCCATGACTTTTCAAAGATTATTGCCAATGGCTCTGAAATTACTTCTGCCTATTCTTTTAACATCCTTGGGTGTAATTCATTTAATGTTTACAGGTGTTTCTGTACTACTTGTCTACCTATTCTATGTTGCAACTCCCATCCTACCTCATCTACTCTTTGTCCCAGCTGATCTCTTTCTTCTTTTTGGAGAAAATGGAGGCAAAGGAGGTGTTGAGTAGTCCTGCCTTGTTCCTGTCTCCTGCTAGTAACTGGTTCTCTTTTGTGAGATTAGGCTTTTTGGGTTGGCATAACTGTGGCCATATTTTGCTATATCAGAACCAAAAGCTTTTGATGGCACAGGCCCGAGTTCTTTGCAACAGCAAAACAAGTTTGTGCCAGTCCACTAGTCCCCTCCCTCTATCTTCCTTAGTTAAGCTAGATTTCTTTGTCTTCTCATATTACTAGTAAAGCATGGCAACAAGTGATATCATGGTCTTACTAGTTAAGTTTGCCAATTAGAGAACTGCCTCTTATCTAAAGCTTACCAATTAGAGCAATGCACATAGGTACCAGTACACGTAGCAATACATAATAATGTAGAGCTCCCATGCCACACCTCTCTAACCTTATGTGGGGATTTACTACTGTGACACAAAGAGATTATGTAATAAGCTATGCTTATCTAGGATAGAAGGTTAATAAAAGGAGGCCTCCCCTGAGGGGGGAGGGTTCCTCCGCTGGTTCGGATATTTGTGTGTGTGTGTGTGTGTGTGTGTGTGTGTGTGTGTGTGTGTGTGTGTGTGTGTGTGTGTGTGTGTGTGTGTGTGTGTGTTCAAAGCACTTTCCCGTTACTCCAGTACCCAGCTGCCCCTGACTGTCCAAGGTTATTGCTACACTCTTTGCCATGCAGAGAGCCTATCATTTCCTTATTCTTCCTTTTGCTGCGGACATAGCTAAATAAACCCTTTTTGCTGTCTTTAATCTCTCTGGCAAGTCTAAATCCATTTTGTGCTTTAGCTTTTTTTAAACTATCCTCTGCATATACAGTATTAGCTATTTGCTTATATTCCTCTTTGGTGCATTTCCCATTTTTCCATTTCCTGTACTTCTTTCTTTTTATATTTATACTATTTAATGTATAAGTATAAAAAGAAATATATCTATTGTAAACTGTCTTAGATCCTCTTGAGAAAGGCAGGATATACAGTAACACCTTGGCTTACTAACGTAATCTGTTCCAGAAACATGCTTATAAACCAAAACACTCTTATATTGAAGCACATTTCCCCATAAGAAATAATTGAAACTCAGATGAATTGTTCTGGGGTCCCACAGACAGTACAAACAAAATGCTAAAACTCACAAAAGAAGTTAGCTAGAAGTTCACATCCACAACATGGCTTAGGTGCCTAGCTGTGGAATCTGCTCTCCTTGGGACTAACAACTGGATTTTACTTTGTGTTTTTAATGTGACAATAATTTGTAGCCCTATACACACTTGAATAGCTGCCCCATGAGTAGACATGGTTTGAAAAAATAAGAAAAATGTTGTAAACAAATTAAATAAAAATAAAAATAAAAATAAAATCCTAACCTGGACATTCCTGGCTGGTGCAAGGGACACCTCTATTTCCCTCTCCTCCCTCTGCTTTGGAGGCTGCCTGAGATGGAACGTTCCAGAAAATCATCCACAATCCAAGGGGGGAGGAAGGGAGAGAGAGAGCCACGACTGGCTACCTTGTGATCATGTGACCTGCTCCAGTGCTTGTATGTCAATAAAAGTTTGTTTATCTTTTCTCTTAAACCAAGTTACGCTTCAACTAAGGTATTACTGTAAATGTTTTAAATAAATAACAATTACAGAGTTATGTTTTAGATATAATGAATTAAACTTACATTATTTTGGCATTCTGAATATAGTATAGTTATTTTTAAGGACATTTTAAAGCTCATTGATAAATTTGTTCAGGTGCTGTACCACTCAATCAACAGGAAAAGAGAGTGACAGATCCTGTGCCCTGCCATTTGTGCAACCTTGACCAACGGAATGGTCCCAAACCATAAAGAGAAGGAGTGACAGGAAAAACACTTCTCATCGCTTTACATCCAAACAATGCAAGCCATCCAAAGTAATAAAGCACTTGATAGCAAATAATGTTTATGATAGTTATAAACATTTCCAAATAACCGTGTCAGAAATGGCAATACAGAAACATGCACACAACCTGGTGATGTAGATAACAATGTGAAGTGTGAATTTTATCTTTTGGAAGTTTTACACAGTGTCTCACAATGAGTCTTTAGACTGTCTCAGATCTTTGCAGAGGAAACACACATTGTTTCCCTCTCAAGAATCACTGGGTCTGCATGTAAAAATTAGGGGAGGTAGAAAATGCCTATTTATTAATCTGGATCTGGTTAAATATCCTGTAATCTGTCACATATATTGGGAGGGAATCAATGTGTGGTAGAAGAGATGAAAGAAGTAGGCTGGGGGAATTGGATCAAGTGGAACATGAAGGAAGGGACAGCACTATGAACAAGGACAGCCATGAAAACAATTCTGACGCATGTTGTAAACTGCCCAAATAGCTTTCTCCCAGACAGGCGGTATATAAATCAAATAAATAATAAGAGTAATTAAAAATGAAGTGCTGCTAAGCACATTTTCTTCACAGATTATAAATCTTATATAAAAGTATCCCAAGACTCAATACAGTTTTGGACATTCCTTATACGAAGTGTGTTGGCCTTCTAAACACAGCTCATATGCAATTCCTGGTTTCAGGAATTGTCACAGAAATTGGTTTATCATCTCACCTTTTAATGTTGGAGGCAGCTTTATATTATGCAAATTCACATTCTGTCTGATTGTGCACATGCACAATTCACTCCCATTGCTAAGGCTGTCAGAATCTTGTCTCTTCAAAATGGAGAAGGCTTTGAGAAAGAGCAAAAAGGAACAACAAGATAACTGGATTAGGGATAAGCACAAAATGAAAAATTTGTGTTTTTTTATTTCATTTTAGCCCCATTTCATTTTGTTTCAAACAATTCCCACCCCCAAATGTAAATGAAACACTTATGACCTGTTTTGTAACACTAACAATTGCTTCCCTGGGTCTTAGATGCACCAAATTTGGACCCAGGAGGGCCATTTTACATACAAAATGGTTCATCTAAAACAAAAAAATTGCCATTTTGTTTTATTTTTTTACAAAATACTGCCTGGCATTTCATAAGCTTATGAAATGATTCGTAAGCTTATGAAACAATTTGTAAGCTTATGAAATGATGAAATAGCATTTCGTTATTCATAAGGTGTCCATCCTTAAACTGGCTTCAATATCATTATGTAATAAGCAGGTTACTCACTTGTAAGAGATGTTCTTCGAGTGCACATCTGTGAATACACACTTAGGGTTTTGAGTGTGCTGGCATGACAATCTTCGGTCCTCCCAAGCTTTGGAGCTCCTAGGCCCCTCCCCTCCCTACTGCGCATGCTCACCCTCTTCCCACGCTAGCCTCAGTTCCCCTTTTATCTGCCACTGGTGAAAAAGAGCAGGAGCCATGATGGATAGAGGGGAGGCGGGTGGAAAGTGTGTATTCACAGATGTCCACTCCAAGAACATCTCTTACAGGCTGAGTAACTGTGAATCAGAGGAGGTGATAAACAACCAGAAAGGAAGTGTGCCGTCTGTGTTGACTGATGATGAGAAGGAAGACGATAAAGATGGAGAGACATCTTAAAAGGGAGATGTGTTTTTACGGGCAATATCTTTAGAGGAGGTGGGGAGTGCGCGGGAGCAGAAAGAACCCACTGTACTGTGGGCGCTAGAAGAATTAGAGGATGAGTGGGAGGAACGTGACGTAGGTGGCGCGCGGGATGTGAAGGAGGAGGACGACAGTTGGGAAGAGGGAAAAAAGACGGTTGGGACGCAGACTCTGGAGAGCCGCCTGAGGGAGAAGGTGGAGGTGACCCGTTCTAAGAGGAATGAGGAGATCACCTGGGCTGTCACTGTTAAACCTTTAGGCTGGCCCAAGAATTCGGAGAAATTCCAGAGAGAATGGCGGAGGGGGCAGAATTTAGCCCCCATGCCCCTGTGGGCGAAACATCCCTGTTGTGGCACGCAGTGCCTAGGTCGGGAAAGGGAAGCTCCTCCTTTCCATTAGAAGATCCCGACATCGCAACTAATCCGTTTGAATCTAGTTTGACTGATGCCTTGTTGTTTGAGAATGTTTGTAAAC
Source organism: Phrynocephalus forsythii (assembly GCA_029282475.1). Classification (NCBI taxonomy): domain Eukaryota; kingdom Metazoa; phylum Chordata; class Lepidosauria; order Squamata; family Agamidae; genus Phrynocephalus; species Phrynocephalus forsythii. The sequence continues at coordinate 3,955,709 of JAPFRF010000016.1, read as the reverse complement.
CTTATTCAATGTTATCGGTTAATGACGAAGAGCAAGCCTACAGAGAGTTCAAGTCTGTAAGTAATAAAAATCCCTTTAATATTGAACCAACAAATGCTTCCCGTCTCGTCTGTGAGAATGAACCACACGAACTTCACAAGGAACCCTCACAGTAACCTGCTATTCTTCTTTGTGGACTCTGTGAATCCACACTTAGGGTGACTAACAAGCAGACTTATCGGAGAAGGGTAGTCATGGTAGAGTTGTTGTAAGGACTGTTTTGCTTCCCATTTGGCCCGAACGTCTAGTTTGTAGTGTCTCATGAAAGTAGATGGACGGGACCAAGTGGCAGCTTTACAAATGTCATCAAGAGGTATTCCTTTGAGAAAGACAGTAGAGGAAGAATTCGCTCTAGTGGAATGTGCCTTCAGAGAGTAGGTGGTAGAGGAGCATGTGAGGTCCGGGTGGTGAATCTGTCCTTTGCTCTCGGTCAGTAGGTTTGGGTGGAGCGGTAGGTGGAGAAAGCCTGTGGCCATGGATTGAAATGTTGGAAACCACGCCTGTCTTGGCCACCATGGTGCCACTAGGATAACATGGGCCTGCTGATCCCTGATTTTGACAATGGTCTGTTGAATGAGCAGGAGCGGGGGGAATGCATAGAGTAGGGTGGTCAGCCACCTGGTTGAGAATGCATCCCCTAGTATCCTTGGCCTATTCCCGCCTGAGAGCAGTACAGCCGGCATTTTGTGTTGTCTTTGTTAGCCAAGAGGTCAATGCAAGGATCTTCCCATCTCTTGCAGAAGGCGCGGAACGTAGTGACTGAAAGACTCCGTTCGTGTTTGTCGTACTTGAGGCGGCTCAGTCTGTCTGCTGTGACGTTGTCTTGGGACGAAATGTGAATGGCCACTAGGTAAATGTTTCATTTGAGGCACCATTCCCATAGCTGGATGGCAAGGTTCAGTAGGGGAATTGAATGTGTACCTCCCTGCTTGTTGACATAAAACAGAGCAGTTGTATTGTCTGTTATTATCTGTACCACCTTGTTTTGCAGAAGTTCGAAGGCATGCATGGCTTTGAAAATGGCCTTGAGTTCCAGCAGGTTTATGTGCTGTGTTCGCTCCTGTGGGGACCATCTGTGGTGAATGTTGAGGCCAGAGCACATCACACACCATCCTGTCGTGCTGGCGTCTGTTGTGACTTGTATGGAGGGGTATCTCGGTTGGAATGATCTCCCCATGTTGAGGCTGTTTTAAGATTTCCACCAACGGAGGCTGCAGTGTAATGATGATGTGACCCTTAGTCGTTTGTGTGGCGGGTCGAAGTGGGGGTGGAAACGTGCTAGGAGCCAAGCCTGAAGAGGCCTCATCTTTAGTCTGGCGTGCGACAGGATGGTGGTGGTTGAGGCCATGAGGCCTAGTAGATATTGTGCCTCATGCGCTGTGACATAGGCTGATGGTTGGAACTTGCGGAGCGCTTGTGCTATTTTGTACAGCCTGTCTGCAGCAAGGAAGGCTTTTGCTGCAATAGAGTTCAGTTGCACTCCTATGTATTGAACAGATTGGCATGGGACCAGTGTGGATTTTTTCAGGTTGATGTGAAGACCTAAGGCAGTGAGTAGTCTGATTGTGGTGTTCATATGTTTTTGCGCCTTTTGTCTTGTAGGGGCCACCAGGAGCCAGTCGTCCAGATATGGGAAGATTTGGAAGCCTTTCAGTCAGAGGAACGCTGCTACTGGGGCCATGCATTTTGTGAAAACTCTCAGCGCCAAGGATAGGCCGAACGGGAGAGCTTTGGTGAAAATAGGCGTCCTGGAGATCTAGGACTATGAACCAGTCCCCTTTTTTGAGAAGTAGAATTATGTACTCTAGAGTAGTCATTAGAAATTTCTTTCGCTTGAGAAATGTGTTTAGTGCACAAAGGTCTAGAATTGGTCATAGACCACCGTCTTTCTTGGGTATTGTGAAGTATCAAGAATAGAAGCTGAAGGTGTCTTCGGTGGAACTAATTTGATAGCGTCCTTGGACAGTAAGGCGTCTACCTCTTCTTGAAAAATTGGGGAAGGAGGAGTAACAACAACCTTTCCCAATGGGGGAAGTTGTTGAAATTCTATAGCATATCTGTTCTCGATAATGGACAATACCCAGGAGTCTGTAGTGATGAGTTTCCACATAGGCAGGAAGGGATGAAGCCTTACATCCGTGCTTGTGCCCAGAGTGCCAGGACAACTTTTCGGCTTCCTGTCATATCTGCGGGTGGATTGAAGTGGACAAGATTTGGTATGTTGTGTCTGGCTTTGGAAGGATGAAGCATGGTATTGGGGTCAATAGCGGTCTTGGGGTCGTTGTTGGTGAGATGCATAAGGCCGACGCCAGAGTTGAGGCTGTTGTCTGGAAGATGATTGGAATGAGGTGCCTTGATGAGTGTATGATTACCTGTTTTCCGCATTATGAGGATGTTGTCAAGAGACTCATCTGTGGTAGTGGCAAAAAGGCCTTCTCCATTAAAAGGCGAGTCTTCTATGCAGTTCCTTGCATCCTCTGTGATGATCACTGTGCGTAACCAAGCATGTCTTCTGGGGTGAACAGCAGTAGTCAGCTGTTTGGAAGCTGCATCTGCTACGTGCCTAGAGATAATCATTTGATAGTCTATGAGAGACATGACTTCCAAACGATATGGAAGTGCTTTAAGTTTTTGTTCATCAGGGAGGAATTGCAGAAGAGGAAGGAACTTCGCATGACAATGTCTAGTGTATGCTTCCATAGCACATAAATAATTGAGTGCCCGCAAAGAAAAAGATGCCAACGAATAGTGGTGTCAGCCTGAGGTCTAACTTTCACCCTTCTTGATTGCTGGGCGTAGTGTTTACATGTGATTTGGCCCCATTTTGAGTGGCATCTACAATCACGGAGTTTGGTAGAGGATGTTTGGATAGAAAGTTTGTTCCCTCTCCATGTGTTCTGTATAGGTTATCCACCCACCACGGCATGAGGGAATTTGAGGAAGGTTTAGCCCATGCTTCCTTGGATTTCCCCATTTTAAGTAGAGGAGCTCGAGACTTGTTCAAGTGTCCAAAAAAATTGCAAGTGTCCTCTATTTCTGGTTGTTGCACTTGTAGTTCCATCACTTTTGCGATTTTGTGTACATACATACATACATACATACATACATACATACATACATACATACATACATACATACATACATACATACATACATACATAACCTTTATTGGCATAAGAAAGCATGCAAATATGTACCATGATATAATAAATATTAAAAGGATTATTAAAAGGATTAATATTTTTTATTTTTAAGGGATTTTGGGTCTATTAATCAGGTTAAAAACATTGATAGCACTGTTATATAAATAGAAACTAATGACTATCTTCGGCACGGATCCTAACAATCTCTGATAAAAAACATGGCAACTTTTTCAGTTATAAAGTTGGACTTAGACACAAGCAGACATCAGATTTTATCCAAATCTGTCATACCTATTAGCCTCCTTAGAACTTGGTCCAGAATGTCCTTACATAGTTTATTATGAAGGGGGCAGTGAAAGAGCATGCCACAAGGACAGCATCTCATGTCATTAGGTAGGCCATTAAACCTTCCAGTCAGAACTGCAGATGGCATAACGTTACATCTGGCCAAGGTGAGGGGTACCTGCGGACTTGTGGGGATTTAAGCAGTGAGAGATATGGGGCCTGCTTACTAGGAATAAAGGTAATGTGCCAATATAAGGGTGAGCATACCCTATGTGCTGAGCTCCACAATGTCTGTTGCTCTATATCTAATGCTCGTCTTCTTATGGCCCCAAAAGCTTGCTTCTCACCAAGTGAGCCAAGAAGTTCGACATCTAGCCCCCAATGTTTTCAGGGGGTTTTTTTAGCTAGGTTAATGATCCATAAGGTGGCTCTCTATCTCTTAAAAGACAATTTAGAAGAGTGTGAGTATCTGTGTTATAATAGATTTTTTTAACCAAAATTTGGTTATTTGTAGCCAGGCTGTTGTTTCCAAAAGGGAAGAGCCTGTCTCTAGGCAGAGAACTGCGATAGAAACACATCTAGGAAGACCCAGAATTTTCCAAAGAAACTGTGCTTGAATATGTTCCACTGAAGAATCCATGGCTGCCTGCCAAACCGGAATTCCATATAGAATTTGTGGGGAGATCTTTGCTTCCCATACCTGTAAAGCTGCAGGTATAAATTGATTGCCATTAGTGTGATAAAAGCGTAGAGTGGACTGTACAATGACTCTTGCTGAATTGACAACAGCTTTCTGTTGGGCAACCCAGGACTGCTTAAAATGTAAGAGGACACCTAGGTATTTAAACTGTTTGACTTGCTCAATGCTGTGGCCATTTATTTTCCACAGCAATTTCCTCCACAATCTGGAAAAGACCAGAATCTTAATTTGTCAAAATTGAGCTGTAGGTCGTTAATGGCAAGGTACTTCGCACAGCGACTGAGCAGATGTTTTAATCCTATGCGGGATTGAGAAAATAAAACTGCATCATCCACATAATAAAGGGGTGGGGCGCGTTCCTAGTTTTGGAGGGTGGCCCTCCACCTTCTCTAAGTAACAGGCTAAGTCATTTATAAAGAGGTTTAAAAGGGTGGGTGCAAGGATACAACCCTGTTTCACTCCTTTGTTGGTAGGGAAAACTTCTGTTTATTCCCCATCCCATGATGATCTCACTTGTGAGGTTGTGTCTGAATATAACGATATGCTAAGGGATAGGAGTCTTTTGTCTATACCCATTTTAAGTAGTTTGAAACATAGGATATTCCTGTTGACTGAGTCAAAGTCCCCTTTTAAATCAAGGAAGGCCACGCAAAGTTTGGAATTCAGTCTCCTTATGGAATAATTTATCATATGGGCCAAGATCAAGGAGTTATGGAGTGGACCCCTGCCTTTTCTGAAACCTGCTTGCTCTACGCCAAGGATAGATTCTGAATTTATCCATAAAGTCGGTTTGTTCAGTAAATGTTCAGCATAAAGTTTCACGATTACGGAAAGCACTGGTCTGAAATTATTTGGCTGGTGTGGGTTGTCTTTTTTGTAGATAGGCACTATAATTGCATGGAGCCAATTTTTTGATATTATTCCAGATTGATCTATGATTGTGAATAAGGGGGCCAGCAGTTTTGCCCACCATGCAGGTTTCTGCTTTAATAAATCGGGTGGAATATCATCTGGTCCTGCAGCCTTTTGAGGTTTTAATGAGCGATGCTCTCCATGACCTCTTCTTCTGTTAATGCGGGCCACATCAGGGACCCAGTCAGATTCAAATCTGATGGTTCTCTGGGTGGAGTAATGTTATCACAGAGAAGGCTAGAAAAATGACTTACCAGTGTTTGGGATGGAATTATTGCGGGGTCATGGGACTCTTGTCTAAAGGATCCTGCAACCATATCCCAAAATGATTTGTTGTTTTTATCGCTTATGGCCTTCAATAGCCTGTTCCATTGAGCAAGTGCAAACAAGTATCTTTTTTGTCTGACAGACGACTCAGTTTTGAGTTTTGTGTATTATTTGTGAATACTGTTTGAAGTCCTCATTGCCAGAAGGAATTTGAGTATCCATGGTGTCGAATTCCAAGTATAAGGACCTATGGGGAGACGAGTGGGTCAAGACCTGAGACTCGTCTACATGGTCTGAGTCGTCCAAGTTTAATGGTCAGTCCATTGATGCCGAAGAGTCGAGCATCTGGGTTGTGGGCACATCAGTTTTAGTAGTATGGTGCATTACTTTATTCTGCCAACCCCTAGGGGCAGGCGGGGTAGCGAGTGCCTCGGATCCAGTTCTGCCCGATGTGGAGGGGCGTGATGCTGAAACCGTGGTTTGCCTTTGAGTAGCTGCATGATGTGTAGAAGAGCCGTGGCATCGACGCTTGGAGTCGACGCAGGCATCTGAGTCAGAGTCTGATGAGCAAGAGAGCACCTCAATGTATCTATGGTGCTTCTTGGTTCGGGACCGGCCTCTGTGCCGTCGAGAAGGAGACGAAGATGAAGAGAACAGGTACACATAGTACGAGTGCGTTTTAGAGTCCCAATAGTGGTAGTGATGACAGCGTGGTGTCGGTGAGCGAGAAAGCGAGGATCTAGGTGTCGGGAGGCAAACTCACTTTCAGCCTCTGGATGGGGAGTGGTAGGTAGTCCCCATGCCGCTCTGGGGTTGCAAGTTGCGGTGAAGCATAGTGGGTCTCGGTAGCATAGCGAGGCCTCGCTGCCAGCGTAGGTGGCTTGAGCTGTGTCTGGTTGCAGCGTGACGGTCAGTATCCAGGGCCATTTGGCCCACCATGGAGCCCATAGAAAGCAAACAACTGTGTAAAGGCGTGTGAGCAATGGTTTGCTGCTCTGAGAAATGGTCAACCCAGCTGCCGTCCTGACTGACGCTGGGTGACAGCGCCTGAAGTTGCGACAGGATGGATTCACCGTCTCTGTGTCGAGACTCAGCCGATGTCTGTGCTGGAGGTCTCAGTGTGGCCATCGAGGGCATAGCCAACGATGAAGGCTGGGCAGTCAGTTCCCAGGGCTGTTTCGGTTCCGGGGGAGCCGATGCCGACACCGACTTTTTCTTCTTCTCGGTGTGCTTAGAGGCGGTGGAGGAATTTGACCAGGACGAAGTGGACAGTACCGAAGCCTCTGAATGGTCTTGGTTTTCCATGGGCTTAAGGGATTTCTCCCAGAGATGCGCCCGTAAACGGTCCAAGCATTGCTTGAGTGCCGGTTTTGTAATTCTTTTGCACTCCGGGCAATGGGAATGTTGGCGCGCCTCCCCAAGCAAAAGAGGCAGAGGCTATGTCCATCCGATAGTGGGACCTTATTTGGACATGCCCTGCACTTTTTGAAGAATGCGCCCGATGTCATAAAATGGCGGCGATTCGCCAGGGCAGCAGAAAATCAGGTTGCGCTAATCTTTTTTCCCTTTGGGGGGGGAGGGGAAGGGAGAGAGAGGTTAACTAAACTAAAGAACTAGTAAAATAAGAAATAATAAAATAATATCTTTCCTTTGCTGTTTTGCAGGACCTCCAGAGGAACACGACGGTTCTGCAGCGGCGGTAAGAAGGAACTGAGGCTAGCGCGGGAAGAGGATGAGCATACGCAGTAGGGAGGGGAGGGGCCTAGGAGCTCTAGAGCTCGGGAGGACCGAAGATCGTCGCACAGGTGCGCTCAAGACTTTGAGTGTGGATTCACAGAGTCCACGAAGAACAATTAATTATTGCTGCAGTTTGGTTAGAGTCCCCAAAGCAAAACACATTAAGAACTCTCAATGATAAAAGCACATTATTTCATAACAGTAAACAATTATGAAAGCCAAAGCCTCAATCAAATCACGTAGTTTTGACTAGGGATGTCTGAGCAAAAGATACAAAATACAAAAGAAGCTCTCTAATAATCTTTTGGTGTTTGGTGCAAGATAGCCTCTGAACATGGAAAATTTTGTGCTATGACAGAGGAGTACACAAATATTCCTTTTGTGCTCTCTGGTGTAACCTTTCAGTTCTCTTTCACCCTTTATTGTCTTTCAAATAACTTGAGAAATGTTTCATCCAGCAGTGCTGCAAGGGTTAATCGGCAGTTAATGAGAACATCTGAGGGAAGCATGGATTCTGATTCTGCAAAAGGGCCTAAAAGTTCTTTTTTGTTCACGTTATTCCTTCACAGCTACTATGCTGAACTCTTGCTATAGCCTTCCATCTTGGGTTGCTGCCTGCCTGTCTGCTTTCATACTGTATCTACACTCTTTCTTTTTTGCCTTTTTGCCTTGTGTTTTGAGGATTTTTTTCTGTCCATTTTGTTTGTTTATCTTTGGGCCTTTTCACACGACCCCTAAGATCCGCTTGCCACTTAAATTCGGACCAGAGATCTTAGGGGTTTGTCGCTGTTCCTGCGTTCCCACCCCCTCTGCACTCCTGGCTGCTGGCTGCGTGAGGGGAGGGAGAAAAAAAGGAAGAAAAGAATGCCGCTCACCTCCGTTCTGCCGTCCCGGCACTGCATTCAGATCTCTTAAAGGGGTGGGGGTGGGGGCAAAAAAAGAACAAACAGAAGCAAGGAGAGCCGGGCAGTCACTACGTTATATCCGCATCAGGAATTTTCACCTCCAGAGACCAGGTACCTGAAAAGTGCGCTGGGACGCGCTTAGGTGGGCGTGGTCGCACTTAATTATCTGTAAACTCTGGAGCTGGTGGGGAAACAATTTTAAGCTCCGGAGCTGGGAGCCATTTGCGGCGGAGTTTAGGTGGTTGTGTACAAAGGGCCTCAGTTGCTGCCACCAAACAACCAGTCTTCATTAGTGTGCTTCCTGGGGATTAAGGGAGAGGGCTGGATTTACCAGCCTGAAGATTGTTGCCAGAGTGGGCGCCTAAACAAAGGAATGATGTTGACCCCCACATGAGATGCAAGCGATCCAGGGGTCCAGAATGGGAAGGTGGGGGGCACCAGACACAGAAATGGGCACCAGGAGGGAGCAGCTCCATTCGTGCACAGCACATTCCAAAGGGCTGTCCCAGAGGAGTTAAAAGGAGAGTATGAGGAAAACAACCCCCTCTTTTCCCCTCCTGGTCACCGAGCAGCCCCACCCACCCTCCCCCTTCTTTTGTTATCTACTGATTGGGTAGCTGTATAGGGTATTGTTAGTACATTTGTCACAACTGAGAGGTTTGGCATTTTTCTATAGGCATTGGGATGGATCCAGGCTCAAAAGCAAAAATTAAAACGTTTACAATTGATTTATGACCTGTTGACAATGATTTATGACCTGTTGACAATGATTTATCACCTTGTGACAATGATTATGACTTTGCCTCCGATGGAGGTGGCCGCCCCCTGGAACCTGCAATTGGAGTGGAGGCCCAGGATACTCATGAGACAGCAGAGAAATTTCTTTCAGCTTGAAATGTGTTTAGTGCACAAGGTCTAGAATTTGGTCACCAGGCCACCGTCTTTCTTGGGTATTGTGAAGTATATCAGATAGAAGCTGAAGGTGTCTTCCGGTGGAACTAATTTGATAGCGTCCTTGGACAGTAGGCGTCTACCTCTTCTTGAAAAATTGGGGGAAGGAGGAGTAACAGCAACCTTTCCCAATGGGGAAATTTGTTGAAATTCTATGCATATCTGTTCTCGATAATGGACAATACCCAGGAGTCTGTAGTGATGAGTTTCCACATAGGCAGGAAGGGATGAAGCCTTACATCCCCGTGCTTGTGCCCAGAGTGCCAGACAACACCCGGCTTCCTGTCATATCTGCGGGTGGATTGAAGTGGACAAGATTTGGTATGTTGTGTCTGGCTTTGGAAGGATGAAGCATGGTATTGAGGTCAATAAGCGGTCTTAGGAGTCGTTGTTGGTGAGATGCATAAGGCGGCCTTCCAGGTGAGGCTGTTGTCTGGGATGGGCTAGGGGATGGAATGAGGTGCCTTGATGGTGTATGATTACCTGTTTTCCGCATTATGAGGATGTTGTCAAGAGACTCATCTGTGGTAGTAAGCAAAAGGCCTTCTCCATTAAAAGGCAGTACTTTATGCAGTTCCTTGCATCTCTATGATGATCACTGTCGTAACCAAGCATGTCTTCTGAGGTAGACAGCAGTAGTCAGCTGTTTGGAAGCTGCATCTGTTTCGTGCCTAGAGATAATCATTTGATAGTCTATAAGGAAGCATGACTTCAAACGATATGGAAGTGCTTTGATTTTTTTTTTTGTTCATCGGGAGGAATTGCAGAAGGAAGGAACTGCATGACAATGTCTAGTGTATGCTTCCATAGCACATAAATAATTAGTGCCCCGCAAGAAAAAGATGCCAACGAATAGTGGTGTCAGCCTGAGGTCTAACTTTCACCCTTCTTGATTGCTGGGCGTAGTGTTTACATGTGATTTGGCCCCATTTTGAGTGGCATCTACAATCACGGAGTTTGGTAGAGGATGTTTGGATAAGTTGTTCCCTCTCCATGTGTTCTGTATAGGTTATCCACACACGGCATGAGGGAATTTCGAGAAATTGCCATCTTATGGTTTCATTTTTTTAAGTAGAGGCTCAGAGTTATTCTTCAAAATGTCCAAATTGCAAATGTCTCTGTTTCAATTTATAGGTTCCATCTACTTTGCAGTTTGTGTACATACATCATTGCATTTAGCCCTTTGCCATACATTACATACCATATACATTATACATACATACCACATAACCCTATATATAAAGAAGCATGCAATGTATTACATGAATATAAAACAAATATTGGTTATTAGAAAGGTTAATATTTTATTTTAAGATTTAGATATATAATCAGTTAAAACATTGTGTGCTATTTTATAAATAAACTAGCTATTTTCATACATGAGGATCAACAATCTCAATCAACATTTAACACTCTAAGTTATAAGTTGAAACTTTCACGACACAAGCGAACAAATAGTTATCAAGTCGTCCTTACAATAGCCTCTCACGAACTGTCAATATCATTACCAAGTTTTACCTTACCAGAGGCAGAGATGAAGAACTCTTTGGGGATGTTGTCATCTATAGTATTAAATAGTTAGCATCTCAGTGGGACTGCAGATGGCATAACACATTGTACATCTGGCCAAGGTGAGGGGTATAGGACTTGGCAGCAGGGATTTAAGCAGTGAGAGATATGGGGCCTGCTTACTGCAAGATAAGGTAATGTGCCAATAAGGGTGAGCATACCCTATGTGTGCTGGAAGCTCCACAATGTCTGTTGCTCTATATCTAATGTAGTCTTCTTATGGCCCCAAGCTTGCTTCTCACCAGAGTAGGCCAAGAAGTTAGACACATCTAGCTCAATGTTTTCAGGGGGTTTTTAGCTAGGTTAATGATCCATGGTGGCTCTCTATCTCTTAAAAGACAATTTAGAGGTATGAGAGTATCTGTGTTATAATAGATTTTTAACCAAAATTTTGGTTATTTGTAGCCAGGCTGTTGTTTCCAAAGGGAAGAGCCTGTCTCTGGGCTAAAGAGAACTGCGATAGAAACACACATCTGGAAGACCCAGAATTTTCCAAAGAAACTGTGTGAATATGTTCCCACTGAAGAATCCATGGCTGCCTGCCAAACCGAATTCCATATAGAATTTGTGGGAGATCTTTGCTTCCATACCTGTAAAGCTGCAGGTATAAATTGGTGCATTAGTGTGATAAAGCGTAAGTGGACTGTACAATGACTCTTGCTGAATTGACAGCAGCTTTCTGTTGGGCAGCCCAGGACTGCTTAAAATGTAAGAGAGGACACTAGGTATTTAAGCTGTTTGACTTGCTCAATACTGTGGCCATTTGGCTTTCACAGCAATTTCTCCACAATCTGGAAAGAGACCAGAATCTTAATTTGTCAAAATTGAGCTGTAAAGTGGGTGTGTAGTACTTAGCTGGCAGACTGGGCAGATGTTTTTAATCCTATACGGGATTGAGAAAGATAAAACTGCATCATCCCACATAATAAAGGGGTGGGGGCGCGTTCCCTAGTTTGGAGGGGTGGCCTCCACCTTCTCTAAGTAACAGGCTAAGTCATTTTATAAAGAGGTTTAAAGGGTGGGTGCAGGATACAACCCTGTTTCACTCCTTTATTTGGTAGGGAAAACTTCTGTTTATTCCCCATCCATGATGATCTCACTTGGCCAGAAGTTGTGTCTGAATATAACGATATGCTAAGGGATACAAGGAGTCTTTTTTGTCTGCCACCATTTTAAGTAGTTTGAAACATAGGATATTCCTGTTGACTGAGTCAAAGTCCCCTTTTAAATCAGAGAGGCCACGCAAAGTTTGGAATTCAGTCTCCCTTATGGAGATAATTTATCCATATGGGCCAAGATCAAGGAGTTATGGGTGGACCCTGCCTTTCTGAAACCTGCTTTGCTCTACGCCAAGGATAGATTCACAGATTTATCCATAGTAGGTTTGTTCAGTAAATGTTCAGCATAAAGTTTCACGGTCACGGAAAGCACTGGTCTGAAATTATTTGGCTGGTTGTGGGTTGTCTTTTTTGTAGATAGGCACTATAATTGCATACGATAAATTTTTGATATTATTGAATTGATCTATGATTGTGAATAAGGGCCTTTGGTTGCCACCATGCAGGTTTCTGCTTTAATAAATCAGGTGGGAATATCATCTGGTCCTGCAGCCTTTTGAGGGGTTTTAATGACGATGCTCTCCATGACCTCTTCTTCTGTTAATCACGGGCCCATGTAGGGGACCCAGTCAGATTCAAATCTGATGGTTCTCTGGGTGGAGTATTATCACAGAAGGCTAGAAAAATGACTTACCAGTATTTGGGATGGAAGTGTGCGAGGTCATGGGACTCTTGTCTAAAGGATCCTGCAACCATATCCCAAAATGATTTGTTGTTTTTATATTATGGCCTTCAATAGCCTGTTCCATTGAGCAAGTGCAAACAGAAGTATCTTTTTTGTCTGACAGACGACTCAGTTTTGAGTTTTGTGTATTATTTGTAGGAGGAATACTGTTTGAAGTCCTCATTGCCAGAAGGAATTTGAGAGTATCCATGGTGTCGGAATTCCAAGTACTAAGGACCTATGGGGAGGCAGTGGGTCAAGACCTGAGACTCGTCTACATGGTCTGAAGTCGTCCAAGTTTAATGGTCAGTCCATTGATGCCGAAAGTCGAGCATCTGGAGTTTGTGGGCACATCAGTTTTAGTAGTATGGTGCATTGCTATTCTGCCAGCCCCTAGGGGCAGGCGGGAATGTGATGCCTCGGATCAGTTCTGCCCGATGTGGAGCGTGATGCTGAAACCGTGGTTTGCCTTTGAGTAGCTGCATGATGTAGAGCCGTGGCATCGGCGCTTGGGTGACGCAGGCATCTGAGTCAAGTCTGATGAGCAGAAGAGCACCTCAATGTATCTATGGTGCTTCTTGGTTTAGGACCAGCCTCTGTGCCGTCGAGAGACAGATAGAGAGGAACAGGTACACATAGTACGTGAAGTCGTTTTAGAGTCCCAATAGTGGTAGTGATGACAGCGTGGTGTCGGTGAGCGGGCGAGGATCTAGGTGTCGGGAGGCAGAGCTCACTTTCAGCCTCTGGATGGGGAGTGGTAGGTAGTCCCATGCGGCTCTGGGGTTGCAGGGTTGCGGTGAAGCATAGTGGGTCTCGGTAGCATAGCGAGGGCCTCGCTGCCAGCGTAGGTGGCTTGAGCTGTGTCTGGTTGCAGCGTAATGACCGGTCAGTATCCAGGGCCATTTGGCCTGTGGAGCCATAGAAAGCCAAACAACTGTAAAGGCGTGTGAGCAATGGTTTGCTGCTCTGAGAAATGGTCAACCCAGCTGCCGTCCTGACTGACGCTGGGCAATGGCGCCTGGTGCGAGCAGGATGGATTCACCGTCTCTGTGTCGAGACTCAGCCGATGTCTGTGCTGGAGGAGTCTCAGTGTGGCCATCGAGGGCATAGCCAGCGAAGGCTGGGCAGTCAGTTCCCAGGGCTGTTGCCGGTTCGGGGGCCGATGCCGACACCGACTTTCTTCTTCTCAGTGTGTAGGGGCGGTGGAGGAATTTGACCAGGGACGAAGTGGACAGTACCGAAGCCTCCTGAATGGTCTTGGTTTTCCATGGAAGCAAGGATTTCTCCCAGAGATGCGCCCATGCGGTCAAGCATTGCTTGGTGCAGTTTGTAATTCTTTGCACTCCGGGCAATGGGAATGTTGACGCGCCTCCCCAAACAAGAGGCAGAGGCTATGTCCATCCGATAGTGGGACCTTATTTGGACATGCCCTGCACTTTTTTTGAAGAATGCGCCCGATGTCATCCATAAAATGGCGGCGATTCGCCAAGGGCAGCAGAAAATCAGGTTACGCTAATCTTTCCACTGGGAGGGAAGGAGAGAGAGAGGTGTATAAGAACTAGTAAAATAAGAAATAATAAATATCTCTTTCCTTTGCTGTTATTTACCAGGACCTCCAGAGAACAGCCAGTTCTGCAGTAAGAAGGAACTGAGGCTAAGCGGGAAGAGGATGAGCATCATGAGTAGGAGGCCTAGGGCTCTGGAGGCACAAGGAGGACCGAAGATAAATCGAGTGCGCTCAAGACTTTGGTGTGGATTCACAGAGTCCACGAAGGGTAATTAATTATTGCTGCAGTTTGGTTAGAGTCCCCCAAAGCAAAACACATTAAGAACTCTCAATGATAAAAGCACATTATTTCGCAACAGTAAACAATTGTGACCAAAGGCCTCAAATCAAATCCGTGGTTTTGACTAGGGATGTCTGAGCAAAGATACAAAATGCAAAGAAGCTCTCTAATAATGCTGGTGTTTGGTGCAGATAGCCTCTGAACATGGAAGAATTTTGTGCTATGACGGAGGTACACCGTCTTCCTTTTGTGCTCCTCTCTGGTGTAACCTTTAGTTCTCTTTCACTGCACTCCTGGCTGTTGGCTGCGTGAGGAGGGAGAAAAAAAGGAAGAAAGAATGCCTGCTCACCTCCGTTCTGCCGTCCTGGCACTGCATTCAGATCTCTTAAAGGGCGGGGGGGCAAAAAGAACAAACAGAAGCAAGGAGAGCCGGGCAGTCACTACGTTATATCCGCATCAGGAATTTTCACCTCCAGAGAGCAGGTACACAGAAAAGTGCGCTGGGACGCGCTTAGGTGGGCAGGAGTGGCACTTAATTATCTGTAAACTCCGGAGCTGGTGGAAACAATTTTAAGCTCCGGGCTAGGAGCCATTTGCCTTTGAAAATGGCCTTGAGTTCCAGCAGGTTTATGTGCTGTGTTCGCTCCTGTGGGGACCATCTGTGGTGAATGTTGAGGCCAGAGCACATCGCACACCATCCTGTCGTGCTGGCGTCTGTTGTGACTTGTATGGAGGGGTATCTCGGTTGGAATGATCTCCCCATGTTGAGGCTGTTTTAAGATTTCCACCAACAGAGGCTGTAGTGTAATGATGATGTGACCCTTAGTCGTTTGTGTGGCGGGTTGAAGTGGGGGTGGAAACGTGCTAGGAGCCAAGCCTGAAGAGGCCTCATCTTTAGTCTGGCGTGCGACAGGATGGTGGTGGTTGAGGCCATGAGGCCTAGTAGATATTGTGCCTCATGCGCTGTGACATAGGCTGATGGTTGGAACTTGCGGAGCGCTTGTGCTATTTTGTACAGCCTGTCTGCAGCAAGGAAGGCTTTTGCTGCAATAGAGTTCAGTTGCACTCCTATGTATTGAACAGATTGGCATGGGACCAGTGTGGATTTTTTCAGGTTGATGTGAAGACCTAAGGCAGTGAGTAGTCTGATTGTGGTGTTCATATGTTTTTGCGCCTTTTGTCTTGTAGGGGCCACCAGGAGCCAGTCGTCCAGATATGGGAAGATTTGGAAGCCTTTCAGTCAGAGGAACGCTGCTACTGAGGCCATGCATTTTGTGAAAACTCTCAGCGCCGAGGATAGGCTGAACGGGAGAGCTTTGAGCTGGTAAGTTATATTGTCGATGTTGAATTTCAAGAATTTCCTGTGTTCTGGAGTTATTGAAATGTGAAAATAGGCGTCCTGGAGATCTAGGACTATGAACCAGTCCCCTTTTTTGAGAAGTGGAATTATGTACTCTAGAGTAGTCATTAGAAATTTCTTTCGCTTGAGAAATGTGTTTAGTGCACAAAGGTCTAGAATTGGTCATAGACCACCGTCTTTCTTGGGTATTGTGAAGTATCAAGAATAGAAGCTGAAGGTGTCTTCCGGTGGAACTAATTTGATAGCGTCCTTGGACAGTAAGGCGTCTACCTCTTCTTGAAAAATTGGGGAAGGAGGAGTAACAACAACCTTTCCCAATGGGGGAAGTTGTTGAAATTCTATAGCATATCTGTTCTCGATAATGGACAATACCCAGGAGTCTGTAGTGATGAGTTTCCACATAGGCAGGAAGGGATGAAGCCTTACATCCGTGCTTGTGCCCAGAGTGCCAGGACAACTTTTTCGGCTTCCTGTCATATCTGCGGGTGGATTGAAGTGGACAAGATTTGGTATGTTGTGTCTGGCTTTGGAAGGATGAAGCATGGTATTGGGGTCAATAGCGGTCTTGGGGTCGTTGTTGGTGAGATGCATAAGGCCGACGCCAGAGTTGAGGCTGTTGTCTGGAAGATGATTGGAATGAGGTGCCTTGATAAGTGTATGATTACCTGTTTTCCGCATTATGAGGATGTTGTCAAGAGACTCATCTGTGGTAGTGGCAAAAAGGCCTTCTCCATTAAAAGGCGAGTCTTCTATGCAGTTCTTGCATCCTCTGTGATGATCACTGCGCGTAACCAAGCATGTCTTCTGAGGTGAACAGCAGTAGTCAGCTGTTTGGAAGCTGCATCTGCTACGTGCCTAGAGATAATCATTTGATAGTCTATGAGAGACATGACTTCCAAACGATATGGAAGTGCTTTAAGTTTTTGTTCATCAGGGAGGAATTGCAGAAGAGGAAGGAACTTCGCATGACATGTCTAGTGTATGCTTCCATAGCACATAAATAATTGAGTGCCCGCAAAGAAAAAGATGCCAACGAATAGTGGTGTCAGCCTGAGGTCTAACTTTCACCCTTCTTGATTGCTGGGCGTAGTGTTTACATGTGATTTGGCCCCATTTTGAGTGGCATCTACAATCACGGAGTTTGGTAGAGGGTGTTTGGATAGAAAGTTTGTTCCCTCTCCATGTGTTCTGTATAAGTTATCCACCCACCACGGCATGAGGGAATTTGAGGAAGGTTTAGCCCATGCTTCCTTGGATTTCCGCATTTTAAGTAGAGGAGCTCGAGACTTGTTCAAGTGTCCAAAAAAATTGCAAGTGTCCTCTATTTCTGGTTGTTGCACTTGTAGTTCCATCACTTTTGCGATTTTGTATACATACATACATACATACATACATACATACATACATACATACATACATACATACATACATACATACATACATAACCTTTATTGGCATAAGAAAGCATACAAATATGTACCATGATATAATAAATATTAAAAGGATTATTAAAAGGATTAATATTTTTTTTATTTTTTAAGGGATTTTGGGTCTATTAATCAGGTTAAAAACATTGATAGCACTGTTATATAAATAGAAACTAATGACTATCTTCGGCACGGATCCTAACAATCTCTGATAAAAAACATGGCAACTTTTTCAGTTATAAAGTTGGACTTAGACACAAGCAGACATCAGATTTTATCCAAATCTGTCATACCTATTAGCCTCCTTATAGCTTGGTCCAGAATGTCCTTACATAGTTTATTATGAAGGGGGCAGTGAAAGAGCATGCCACAAGGACAGCATCTCATGTCATTAGGTAGGCCATTAAACCTTCCAGTCAGAACTGCAGATGGCATAACGTCACATCTGGCCAAGGTGAGGGGTACCTGCGGACTTGTGGGGATTTAAGCAGTGAGAGATATGGGGCCTGCTTACTAGGAATAAAGGTAATGTGCCAATATAAGGGTGAGCATACCCTATGTGCTGAGCTCCACAATGTCTGTTGCTCTATATCTAATGCTCGTCTTCTTATGGCCCCAAAAGCTTGCTTCTCACCGAGTGAGCCAAGAAGTTCGACATCTAGCCCCCATGTTTTCAGGGGTTTTTTTTAGCTAGGTTAATGATCCATAAGGTGGCTCTCTATCTCTTAAAAGACAATTTAGAAGAGTGTGAGTATCTGTGTTATAATAGATTTTTTTAACCAAAATTTGGTTATTTGTAGCCAGGCTGTTGTTTCCAAAAGGGAAGAGCCTGTCTCTAGGCAGAGAACTGCGAAAGAAACACATCTAGGAAGACCCAGAATTTTCCAAAGAAACTGTGCTTGAATATGTTCCACTGAAGAATCCATGGCTGCCTGTCAAACCGGAATTCCATATAGAATTTGTGGGGAGATCTTTGCTTTCCATACCTGTAAAGCTGCAGGTATAAATTGATTGCCATTAGTGTGATAAAAGCGTAGAGTGGACTGTACAATGACTCTTGCTGAACTGACAACAGCTTTCTGTTGGGCAACCCAGGACTGCTTAAAATGTAAGAGGACACTTAGGTATTTAAACTGTTTGACTTGCTCAATGCTGTGGCCATTTATTTTCCACAGCAATTTCCTCCACAATCTGGAAAAGACCAGAATCTTAATTTGTCAAAATTGAGCTGTAGGTCGTTAATGGCAAGGTACTTCGCACAGCCACTGAGCAGATGTTTTAATCCTATGCGGGATTGAGAAAATAAAACTGCGTCATCCACATAATAAAGGGGTGGGGCGCGTTCCTAGTTTTGGAGGGTGGCCCTCCACCTTCTCTAAGTAACAGGCTAAGTCATTTATAAAGAGGTTTAAAAGGGTGGGTGCAAGGATACAACCCTGTTTCACTCCTTTGTTGGTAGGGAAAACTTCTGTTTATTCCCCATCCCATGATGATCTCACTTGTGAGGTTGTGTCTGAATATAACGATATGCTAAGGATAGGAGTCTTTTGTCTATACCCATTTTAAGTAGTTTGAAACATAGGATATTCCTGTTGACTGAGTCAAAGTCCCCTTTTAAATCAAGGAAGGCCACGCAAAGTTTGGAATTCAGTCTCCTTATGGAATAATTTATCATATGGGCCAAGATCAAGGAGTTATGGAGTGGACCCCTGCCTTTTCTGAAACCTACTTGCTCTACGCCAAGGATAGATTCTGAATTTATCCATAAAGTCGGTTTGTTCAGTAAATGTTCAACATAAAGTTTCACGATTACGGAAAGCACTGGTCTGAAATTATTTGGCTGGTGTGGGTTGTCTTTTTTGTAGATAGGCACTATGATTGCATGGAGCCAATTTTTTGTTATTATTCCAGATTGATCTATGATTGTGAATAAGGGGGCCAGCAGTTTTGCCCACCATGCAGGTTCCTGCTTTAATAAATCGGGTGGAATATCATCTGGTCCTGCAGCCTTTTGAGGTTTTAAATGAGCAATGCTCTCCATGACCTCGTCTTCTGTTAATGCAGGCCACATCAGGGACCCAGTCAGATTCAAATCTGATGGTTCTCTGGGCGGAGTAATGTTATCACAGAGAAGGCTAGAAAAATGACTTACCAATGTTTGGGATGGAATTATTGTGGGGTCATGGGACTCTTGTCTAAAGGATCCTGCAACCATATCCCAAAATGATTTGTTGTTTTTATCGCTTATGCCTTCAATAGCCTGTTCCATTGAGCAAGTGCAAACAAGTATCTTTTTTGTCTGACAGACGACTCAGTTTTGAGTTTTGTGTATCATTTGTGAATACTGTTTGAAGTCCTCATTGCCAGAAGGAATTTGAGTATCCATGGTGTTGAATTCCAAGTATAAGGACCTATGGGGAGACGAGTGGGTCGAGACCTGAGACTCGTCTACATGGTCTGAGTCGTCCAAGTTTAATGGTCAGTCCATTGATGCCGGAGAGTCGAGCATCTGGGTCGTGGGCACATCAGTTTTAGTAGTATGGTGCATTACTTTATTCTGCCAACCCCTAGGGGCAGGCGGGGTAGCGAGTGCCTCGGATCCAGGAGGGGCGTGATGCTGAAACCGTGGTTTGCCTTTGAGTAGCTGCATGATGTGTAGAAGAGCCGTGGCATCGACGCTTGGAGTCGATGCGGGCATCTGAGTCAGAGTCTGATGAGCAAGAGAGCACCTCAATGTATATATGGTGCTTCTTGGTTCGGGACCGGCCTCTGTGCCGTCGAGGAGGAGACGAAGATGAAGAGAACAGGTACACATAGTACGAGCGCGTTTTAGAGTCCCAATAGCGGTAGTGATGACAGCGCGGTGTCGGTGAGCAAGAAAGCGAGGATCTAGGTGTCGGGAGGCGAACTCACTTTCAGCCTCTGGATGGGGAGTGTTAGTCCCCATGCCGCTCTGGGGTTGCAAGTCGCGGTGAAGCATAGTGGGTCTCGGTAGCATAGCGAGGCCTCGCTGCCAGCGTGGGTGGCTTGAGCTGTGTCTGGTTGCAGCGTGACGGTCAGTATCCAGGGCCATTTGGCCCACCATGGAGCCCATAGAAAGCAAAGGGCTGTGTAAAGGTGTGTGAGCAATGGTTCACTGCTCTGAGAAATGGTCAACCCAGCTGCCGTCCTGACTGACACTGGGTGACAGCGCCTGAAGTTGCGACAGGATGGATTCACCGTCTCTGTGTCGAGACTCAGCCGATGTCTGTGCTGGAGGTCTCAGTGTGGCCATCGAGGGCATAGCCAACGATGAAGGCTGGGCAGTCAGTTCCCAGGGCTGTTTCGGTTCCGGGGGAGTCGATGCCGACACCGACTTTTTCTTCTTCTCGGTGTGCTTAGAGGCGGTGGAGGAATTTGACCAGGACGAAGTGGACAGTACCGAAGCCTCTGAATGGTCTTGGTTTTCCATGGGCTTAAGGGATTTCTCCCAGAGATGCGTCCGTAAACGGTCCAAGCATTGCTTGAGTGCCGGTTTTGTAATTCTTTTGCACTCCGGGCAATGGGAATGTTGGCGCGCCTCCCCAAGCAAAAGAGGCAGAGGCTATGTCCATCCGATAGTGGGACCTTATTTGGACATGCCCTGCACTTTTTGAAGAATGCGCCCGATGTCATAAAATGGCGGCGATTCGCCAGGGCAGCAGAAAATCAGGTTGCGCTAATATTTTTTCCCTTTGGGGGGGGGAGGGGAAGGGAGAGAGAGGTTAACTAAACTAAAGAACTAGTAAAATAAGAAATAATAAAATAATATCTTTCCTTTGCTGTTTTGCAGGACCTCCAGAGGAACGCGACGGTTCTGCAGCGGCGGTAAGAAGGAACTGAGGCTAGCGCGGGAAGAGGATGAGCATACGCAGTAGGGAGGGGAGGGGCCTAGGAGCTCTAGAGCTTGGGAGGACCAAAGATCATCGCACAGGTGCGCTCAAGACTCTGAGTGTGGATTCACAGAGTCCACGAAGAACAATTAATTATTGCTGCAGTTTGGTTAGAGTCCCCAAAGCAAAACACATTAAGAACTCTCAATGATAAAAGCACATTATTTCATAACAGTAAACAATTATGAAAGCCAAAGCCTCAATCAAATCACGTAGTTTTGACTAGGGATGTCTGAGCAAAAGATACAAAATACAAAAGAAGCTCTCTAATAATCTTTTGGTGTTTGGTGCAAGATAGCCTCTGAACATGGAAAATTTTGTGCTATGACAGAGGAGTACACAAATATTCCTTTTGTGCTCTCTGGTGTAACCTTTCAGTTCTCTTTCACCCTTTATTGTCTTTCAAATAACTTGAGAAATGTTTCATCCAGCAGTGCTGCAAGGGTTAATCGGCAGTTAATGAGAACATCTGAGGGAAGCATGGATTCTGATTCTGCAAAAGGGCCTAAAAGTTCTTTTTTGTTCACGTTATTCCTTCACAGCTACCATGCTGAACTCTTGCTATAGCCTTCCATCTTGGCTTGCTGCCTGCCTGTCTGCTTTCATACTGTATCTACACTCTTTCTTTTTTGCCTTTTTGCCTTGTGTTTTGAGGATTTTTTTCTGTCCATTTTGTTTGTTTATCTTTGGGCCTTTTCACACGACCCCTAAGATCCGCTGGCCACTTAAATTCGGACCAGAGATCTTAGGGGTTTGTCACTGTTCCTGCGTTCCCACCCCCTCTGCACTCCTGGCTGCTGGCTGCGTGAGGGGAGGGAGAAAAAAAGGAAGAAAAGAATGCCGCTCACCTCTGTTCTGCCGTCCCGGCACTGCATTCAGATCTCTTAAAGGGGTGGGGGTGGGGGCAAAAAAAGAACAAACAGAAGCAAGGAGAGCCGGGCAGTCACTACGTTATATCCGCATCAGGAATTTTCACCTCCAGAGAGCAGGTACCTGAAAAGTGCGCTGGGACGCGCTTAGGTGGGCGTGGTCGCACTTAATTATCTGTAAACTCTGGAGCTGGTGGGGAAACAATTTTAAAGCTCCGGAGCTGGGAGCCATTTGCGGCGGAGTTTAGGGGTCGTGTACAAAGGGCCTCAGTTGCTGCCACCAGACAACCAGTCTTCATTAGTGTGCTTCCTGGGGATTAAGGGAGAGGGCTGGATTTACCAGCCTGAAGATTGTTGCCAGAGTGGGCGCCTAAACAAAGGAATGATGTTGACCCCCCCATGAGATGCAAGCGATCCAGGGGTCCAGAATGGGAAGGTGGGGGGCACCAGACACAGAAATGGGCACCAGGAGGGAGCAGCTCCATTCGTGCACAGCACATTCCAAAGGGCTGTCCCAGAGGAGTTAAAAGGAGGGTATGAGGAAAACAACCCCCTCTTTTCCCCTCCTGGTCACCGAGCAGCCCCACCCACCCTCCCCCTTCTTTTGTTATCTACTGATTGGGTAACTGTATAGGGTATTGTTAGTACATTTGTCACAACTGAGAGGTTTGGCATTTTTCTATAGGCATTGGGATGGATCCAGGCTCAAAAACAAAAATTAAAACGTTTACAATTGATTTATGACCTGTTGACAATGATTTATGACCTGTTGACAATGATTATGACTTTGCCTCCGATGGAGGTGGCCGCCCCCTGGAACCTGCAATTGGAGTGGAGGCCCAGGATACTCATGAGACAGCAGTTGGGGAACATCAAAGGGATGGGGTGCTCCTTTGATGTGATGGATCCGACCCAGTTGCTTAGCCAGAGTAATGTTCGCTGTATTAAATAAAGTTGTGGCCTAGTTATATACAAAACTGTGGATCATGCCTCTTCATTTTACAATCCTGCCATTAAGGGAAGTTCAGCTTAGGCAACAAAGAGTTCTCCCTGATTTCTTACAGGATTTTTCCCTTTGTGGGTTTTTGAAGGATCCTTTCCTTTCTTAAATTATTTTGCTGTTGCCTGGCCTTCCTATTTCTGCCTGCTGGAATCAAAGAAGAGAAGAGAAAGCATAATGTGTTTAGATGGTGGTGGGGATATCCTCATATTCTAGCAGTTTTGTATGGAAGACTTTGTCTGTATTGTCTTACTTTGCTTTTTTAAAAAAAAAAATTGGAAAGGAGTTGTGCTTTTCAAGTTAAAAAAAATTCCATGTGTGTGGGTGCTTTCTCTGTTTGAGTGATTATTTTTAATTTTTCTTATTTGGTTAGTTTCCTGAATATTTATTCTGGTAAAGGTATATCCTATGGTTTGGGTTTTGGGGACTGTTTGTTTGTTTCTATGTAGGTGTGTGGGCTGAGCAGTGAGTTTTGCAATTGATGCTGTATGGATGGTGGTTGTTCTTTGGGCACACCTTGGCTCCTTCCTTTCTTCACTTCTCCTGACATTTGTTGTGAAACAAATTCTGCCAAGTATGGCCCTTCCTGTGGCTGATAATTTTCTCCTACCAAAATGTGGAGAAAGAGACTTGGGGAGTAGCTATCCTTCACTTGATTCTAACCAGCAGAGATGACTTGGTGGGGGGGGGGAGTAGCAGGAAGGGAAAATTTGAGTGAAAGTGAACATGTTCTACTAGAATTTTTGAATCCCCCAAGGAAACCAAAGCAGAGTGTATCCACACATGTTTGCTGGATTTTTTAAAAGCCAAGTTAATCAACAGAATGGATTAATAAGGTCCCATGGCAGGAGATCCCAACAAGAAAAAGGGTTCAAGAAGGGTGGGAGCTTCTAAAAGATGAGGTTCTAAATACACAAGAACACCAATTTCCAACAAGAAAAAAAGGTGGAAGACAGTAAAAAAAGCCAATGTGACTTCCCAACAAATTCACAGAAGACCCAAGATCAAAAATGGACCTGTAGCCAGAAGTGGAATGAAGGCCAGGCCACAATGGAGGAATACAGAAAAGCAGCCAGGCATTGCAGTAATAATGGCATTCAGAAGGCCAAAGGAGGGAATCAGCTGATGTTATCTAGAGACACTAAAAGTTACAACAACAAAATATGCTTCAGATGTGTGCGAAGCAAAAAGAAAAAAGTAAAATACAATGACTTTACTCAATGGGGATGGAAAAATGATAACAGATGACAAAGAAAAAGCAGAAGTGTTGAATTCCTATTTTTGCTCAGCCTTTTCCTAAAGGCAAGGCTATTACCTTTCCAAGAAATGTGAAGAGCAAGAACTGTAACTGGAGGTTCATAAATAAATAGTCAAGGTATGCCTTATTACCTTGTTCAAATCCTCAGGGCTGGATGAAATGCATTTGAGATTATGGAAGAACTGACTGAAGAACTCTCAGAAACACTGTCCATGATTTTCTTGAAATCATGGGAAATGGGTGAGGTACCAGATGATTGTAGGAGAGGTAATCCTTGTCTTTGAAAAGATCAAAAAGGAATGACTGCAGAACTATCGACCAGTCAGCCTAACATCAATCCCAGGGGAAACGGATTTTAAAGCGGTCACTATGCAATTCTCGTCTGTAAACTGCCCAGAGTTCCTTCTGGAAGATCCTATAAAAATGCAACAAATAAATAAATAAAATAAATAATAAGCACTTAGAAAACAATGCAATAATAATTAGAAGCCAGCATTATTTTGTTAGGAACAAACTCTACTAGATTAATCTGATCTCAGTTTTCAATCAGGTAACCTCCCTGATAGTCAGAGGATGTGCTTCAGCAAAGCTTTTGACAAAGTGCTGAAGGATATTCTGATTAACAATCTAACTAGGTATGGGATGGGAGGAGCAACTGTCAGATGGATACACAGAGGGCTACAGGATCCTTCTCAGGGGTGATGATAAATAGCTTCTTCTCAGACAGGGATGAGGTAACAAGTGGATACCAGTGCTCTCTGCCATATTTATTAATGACTTGGATCAGGGGTGCAGGGAATGCTAATTAAATTTGCAAATGACACAATCTTGAATGGATGAACTAATACGTTGGAAGACAGGAAAAAATTCAAAATGATCTGGACAGGCTAGAGCACTGGGCTGAAAACGACAGAAATAAATACAGCAGGAATAAATACAAGTACTGCACCTAGAAAACGGAAACCAACCACAAAGTTCTAAGACGAGAGATACCTGTACTGTATTAGCAATACTGAGATTGAGAAGCATCTTAGAATCATTGTAGATCACAAGCTGAATATGAGTCAACAGTGCAGTGTGGTTACAAAAAAAGGCCAAAAGCTATTTTAGACTGTATTGATAGAAGCATCCTCACCAAACAAAATTTTGAGGGGGACGGAACTGAGACAGGGGCCTCCTGTCAAAATCATAAAAGCTGAGGAAGCTTATATGAGGTAATGCTGTCCTTGGACCTTGGAAGTCACCACCCACTCTTGCAATACCACTTCCGTTCTTCATCCCCACCCCACCAACAAATTTCTTACAAAAATCAGTGGTCTTCTCCCCTTAACCAAAAGCATCCTTTTGCTCTCTAGTGGCAAAATTAAAAGAAAAAGAAAAACAATTGGCCTCTAAGTATCCTTGGACATCCATCAACCCCATTAAAGTTTTGATTAGCTAAGGAAATCCCCTTGGGCTTTGTAGGGAAATGTTTGCTATGCTAACAGGGCCTAGGAGGGCTTGTGACTCCAATAACATGGTAAACAAATTCAAACTTTTGTAACTATGACGGTGCTGGTGTGCTTTTAGGCTACTAACATTGTCCTACCATGGTCTAGATCCAACCATTTTGTGAGTAGAAATGCTGAGACAGGAACACTTTAAAATTCTGTTACCCTTTTGAGAGATGGCAACATATGTTCCAGAAGGGACCAGTAGAGTGCGTTTGATGGGCGAGAAGGGATTAATAGATGACATGCATCTTTTTCTGTGCTGGTTCAGCTAAGAAAGAGCCTACAAATGGTTTATGTCTGATGGGGAATCTTTTGTAGTACCATACACAGTAGATAATAAGGCTTACATTATTCTCTTCTCATGATTGATCGTCAAGAGAAAATGAATGCCGACATATGCATTGTTTGGGAACAAAGGAAGGGAACGCTTTCTACCCGACTCTGTCCACAAACTACCAAGGTCTGCCATATAATCTCAGCTGCAGCTGTATCCTTTTGAAGGACTGGTTTATCTCTTGCTAAAAGATACAACCTTCTGAAGAGGTCTTGTGGGCCATTTATGTGGTCTCAGCTAGAGTCTCCTCTGGAAGGCACTATGACGTGGACAATTAATGCCTTTTAGCTTACTGAAAAGACTGTCCCATTCATCCTCTCTGTCTTCATCTTCTTTCAGAAAGTGGAACTTGAGCATATCGTTTTGTTCCAGGTTCCAGAGAAGCTCCTCACAGTAAAATGGGTTCCCATGGCTCCTTTGTATTAAGAATCTAGTGGGTAAAGGGAACTCTTATAAGTGAGCTAGTTGCAAGATATACAGAATTCAAAAGCTATCATAATATCTTAGTTCTTCCATCTTTTTTCACCTTGTTATCAACAGCAAACACTAATCATATCTGGGCTTCCCATTTGAACTGGTTCTGCAGGAGGGCAATGAGAACAGTTCAGAGCAGCTGCAACTGTTCTTGATCAGGTGGCCCCAACCTGGCCAGGAGTTAGAGAAAATGCTTTCACAAGCTGCATGGTGCCATCAGAAGATTCAGTTCCGATGGCCTATGCATTTCCCAAAGTTCAGGTAGACTTGTGGTTTCCTGTAGATTGTTTTGCTGTTGTAATACTTGTGATAGGTGTTAGTACCAGGCCCACAACTAGGGTCTGTGTTACCTGGAGCAAACATGGATTCATGAGTGCCAAAGAGTGCAGACTACAAATACTGTTTTGTCATTTTGGCACACACTCCCAGCCCTGCACCCCAAGAAGGTGCTCCCCTCGTCACCATAAGATGAGACCCTGATTAGTACAGCAGAGCTGGGAATTGTCCTAACAGATGTAAATAATAGAACTAGAAGCAGCTTTTGCCCCCTTCTCTCTCTCATATATTATATTTTTATATATTCTATATTTCTAATGTTCTATAATATATAGAAAATGTTGTGCACTTCTGCTTGTGCTGATATTGTTCAAAGCTTTGATAGCACACAGTGGCTCCTTAATAAAGGAACCTCACTGTTATTGGAACTATACTCCTATACGTACTCTGTAGTTACCTGCTGTATTATAATACCCAATTGGCCATGTAAAATAATCAGTGGTGAAAGAAATCGTCAAGCAGGTGGCAGTTGTTGGAGCAGGCATAAGTGCTTCTGGGATGTTTCCCTTCGCTTTTTTATCAGTTACCCAGAACACCTACCTGGATTTTATGTTCCAAAATTTCAAGACAGCAATAGGATAGTACTTTGTTTATGCTTCTTGATGGTGACACACAACTATGCAGTTATTCATGCTTTTTTGCAGGATGTTAGCATTTATGGTGGGTGTTTAACTGGCTGCCCAGTTGTGCCAGGTGGAGATATGATCATCGCAGCATCACCTAACCCTGACTAAAGGAAAGAGCTGTAGCAAAAATAGTGACATACCACCAGCAGCAAGGGCGTTTGTATGCGCTGCTGTGGATAGAGGACGTCAGTATTGTGTGGTCTCTTCAAAAGTTGTGAAGAGACAGAACACATACTTGCAACATACTCTAAGACCACTGTTCACGTAAGCAATAAAGAGGCCCTGTTGTTGCTGACTATGAAGTGTCTCTTTTTTCAACGGAAGACGAGCTAAGATCTATGAGAGCTGATGCCTCCTACTTACGTTTCAAGCTCCCTGGCGATACTGACCACCTCAAGGTCTTGGCATGCTTTCTGAATAATTTCTGAAGGGGCTAATATACTGAGCTGAATCAAGGTTGTGTATGGACTGTTTATGATTTGGACTGCAGTGGCACAAGGCAGGAGCCCTTTGTGATTGACAGGAGACGACATTACAACAAATATGGCAACCTTCTTTAGAAGGCTATCTAGGAAATCCCAGGATGCTGGGTCAATGAACTGAGCTTCATCAATGACAAAGATGATAATCTTCTTCTCCGCTACCTGAGATAGAAACAAGAACAACAATCTGATATCAAGTGTTGCTACAGCCACAGATGTCCTGTCTCAACCACACCATTTACACCCCTACTCATTATTGCTCTTAGGGACCTTTCCCCTTGAAATGGGGAAACTTGGTTGCACCTGCAATTCATGGAATCATAGAGTTGGAAGAGACCTCAAGGGCCATCCAGTCCAACCCCCTGCCATGCAGCAACCCCCATCACAGTACTCCCGACAGATGGCCATCCAGCCTCTGCTTAAAAAACTCCTAAGAAGGAGATTTCATCACCCTCCACTGCCGAACAGCTCTAACCTTCATGAAGTTTTTCCTAATGTTCAAATAGAATCTCTTTTCCTGTAGTTTGAAACCATTGCCCTGAGTCCTAGTCTCTGACTCCACCACACTTTGTGGCAGCATATTCCACTGCTCAACAGCTCTGTCATGAAGTTCTTCCTAAGGTTTAAATTGAATTTCTTTTCCTGTAGTTTGAAACCATTGTCCTAGTCTCTGAAGCTATAGAAAACAAACCAGTCCCCTCTTCAATATGACATCCTTTCAAATATTTAACCATAGCTATCATATCCCATGTCAGCCTTCTTTTTGTAAGGCTAAACATTCCCAGATCTCTAAGCAGCTCCTCATAAGACATTTCTTCCAGACCTTCAACCATCTTGGTTGCTCTCCTCTGGACCCGCTCGAGGTTGTCAACATCCTTTTTAAATTGAGGTGCACAGAACTGGACACAGCACTCCAGGTGGAGTCTGACAAGAGCAGAATAGAGTGGCACTATCACTTCCTTTGATCTAGACCAGCGTTTTTCAACCACTGTTCCGTGGCACACTAGTGTGCCGCGAGACGTTGCCTGGTGTGCCGTGGGAAAAATTGAAAAATTCTAAAGAAATTCAATTATGCGGGCGGCCCACAGCTGGGGCGCAGCGTCCAAGGGCCAGCTTGGCTTCTCCCCCTGAGGCCGCGGCGCTGGCGTCACTTCCTGGTCCCGCTCATTCTCTTAGTGTTTGCCCTGTGCCTGCCGCTGCCGCCGCGACTCGCTCGCTTCCCTCTCCCCCTCCTTTTTTTTTTTACCCTGGACCACCACCACCCCTTTCCTGGGAGCTACCAATGGACTGAGCCGCCCGACAGTTCAGCCGGCCCGGGAGCCCCAGCCCAGAACAAACCACCAGGTGACCAGCTACCCCACGAGCTGCGGCAGGGCTTCAGGCCTTGGGCTGAGGAGGCGGGCGGGCGGGGCTACTTCGGATGGCCGGCCTTTAGGGTCCGGGGGGGAAGAGCCATCTCTGAGGGGCCCTGACAAGCTCTCCTCTTCCTCCTCATAGATTACGGTTGCTGGGGTCCTCCTTGAAGTCTTGCCCCTTTCTGTCTTGGGTCGCCCTCTTCTCTCTCTCCGTCTTTTCTTTCTTTTTTTTCCCCACCTCTCTCTTTCCATTCGTACCCTTTCCCCTCTTCATAGAAACGTGCTCATTTCTAGCCTGCATTGTATGTAGCCTGCCTCCGTAATTAAAACTGTAAACCGCCTGAGACTCCTTGAAGTGGTATGGGGCGGTATACAAGCAGAACATCCTTCCTTTCCCCCTCCTGGCTGGACTTGCTGAAGGCATCTGCCTTGGCCACAGTGTGGAGAGCAAGATGGGCTTTTGGGTCTTATTTGTGTTCCTTGAGAGTCAGTGCCCCTTTCAGGTCTCCACTGGACACAGAAGTCCATGCAGGGCAAAATGTCTTTAAAAAAACAACACTGGTAAGTGGGAACTGGGTGCCATTGTGGCCCCTCTGTCCTGCTTCTCCCTACGCCAGCAATGAACACAGTGCCCAAACTGCAATTCAGAACCCACTAATTTTTTCGTAATGTGGCAATACAGCAATTTAACCTGAATACAGGTGGCTGTGAAGGGATGATGTTGGGTCAGTGCCACCTTTAGCACCCATGCAGGTTTGCCCAGTGCCCTACTGTTAATGTTTTGCAGCCAGTTAATGTTGCTAGTGCTATCCAGTGTACACTGCCGGACGGAGACATTTTCTAATGGAATTGCATTTTTTTCATGAAACAAGTGTGCCTTTGCCCAAAAAGGTTGAAAAACACTGATCTAGACACTATGCCTCTGTTGATGCAACTAAGAATTGCATTGGCTTTCTTGGCTGCCGCATCATACTGCTGAATCATGTTCAATTTGTGGTCCACCAAGACTCCCAGATCCCTTTCACAGGTACTATTTTCCAGCCAGGTGTTTCCCATCCTATATCTGTGCAATTCATTCTTTTTACGTAGATACAGCACCCTACATTTATCTCGGTTGAAACCCATTCCATTAGCTTTGGCCAGGACTCTAATCTGTCAAGGTCATTTTGCATTTTCATCCTATCCTCTTGGCCAGTTCCGTCGTGTGGATGTGTGGGCGGGGACCCTTTGCCTCACCTGGCCAGATGCAAGAGTGTTCTTGGGGTCTCACAAGGCCAGGAACAGTGGGGGGGGACCCACATAAAAGCGGGTGCCTTCTGCTGCCCAGCCTTTTTCCAGGAGGGGGCATGGGTCATAACAAGCTTGCCAATGCCAATGGCAGGTAGTGTGGAATAAGGAAGCATTCAGTAAGTGTCTTGAATACCCTGAATGGTGGCAGCGAAACCCAAGACTGAAGTGGTACAGGTGAATGGTCCATGAGACGACTGGGGGCTTGTACTAGATTGAGCCGAATCCTATTACTACTCTGTACTGAGTGGAGTGTGGTACCTCGGCCGCACTCCAAAAGGCTGAGAGAGGATATTCCAGTAATCCAAGCAGGCTGTAACTACTAAGGCATGCATCATTGTAACTAAATCAGACATCTCAAGGAACAGGTGTAGCTGACACGCCCGTTTTAACTACGCAAATACACTCCTGGCCATTGTCAAAACCTGGGTTTCCAGGCTCGGAAATGAATCCAGAAGTATACCCAAGCTGCAAACCTGGGGGAATGTAACCCCATCCGGTACAGGCTGTATCTCTATTTCCTCATCTGCCTTCCGATTGACAGGAGCACTCTGTCTTCTCTGGATTAAGTTCCCGTTTGTTTACCCTCATACAGTCCACAACTGATCTCATAAAATATCCAACTGGGAAATGGACTTCTTAAATATGTTTTAAAAGAGGCTTAAAAATAGTTTGGAGACAAACTCAGTGAAAAATATTTGCAGTTAATTGGAAATTACAAAGAACTTGCTTAGTACTATAAAATTTTGAAACCACATTGCTTTAAGATAAAAACATCACTTACATTTGCTAGAATGTTTACAAGTATATGTTCTATTTCTTCATTCTTTGCATTGTTGTCCATTTTGAAAACCTCTTCTGATATTGGAAACTGGTCAGAAAAACACATGAAAGCAAATTCCACACTTTAAATCAGCAAGACAGACCTTCACATACCTGCTAACATTATTTATAAATACCACAGAGTTCATAGTGAAGCTTGATCAGATTCATTCATGATGCATATTAAAAGCCTATCTCCACATTGGAATGACTTCATAGCCAGTCAGGCAGTGTTTCCTATTGGAAGCAAACCTCCTGCATCTGTATATTTTGGGTACAATGTCTATATACAGTAGTTTTGTTCAAGTATCTGTAGTAGGAATGCAAATCTTTCCTTATCTCATCCTTGTAACAAGGGTAAAGACCTGCAACCTTCATTAGTAAAAATGTCCTGGTACTTTTGACAAAGCTCTTGCACTGGTGAGAAAGCCAAGTTGTGCAAAAAATAAAAAGACCCACTGAGTTTTACACAAAATTGCCTATTTCCCCCCACAATATTTATATAATACAGTATAAATAATTGTGCAATTGAGGAAATTGCATAGATTGGCGCTATCTAGGAAGATGCCTGTATTGCAGATATTTTTTTCACATTGACTAGAATAGGGAATCTTCTTCGTATCAAACGCCATAAACTGACTCAGAAAATAAGGTCTCATGTGCTGACACTTTTACCTTGACATAAAATAGGTTGTTGAGAAGGCAGAGATACTCTTCCATTACAACTTCACAGAGTTTGCTCATAAGGATGTCCTGTCTTTCTTCATATGTTTTACAGGTATCAATCCCAAGAAACATAGCCATGAGTGTCTGTATAGCAAAGAATTTCTGGTGCATGTTTACCTTGGTGAGCTCCATTGCCACAACCCTGTTTGATGACAAGAACAGAAGAACTTGTTTTATTAGGAAATAGTGACAAGCAACCCTACTGTCTGTTTCCCCCTGTATGCTATGAGAAAAGATCTGGACACTCCAGATTTGTAGTAGGGCAACCTCACATGTAATTCATGCTAGTACTGCTGCTCTTTTAAAATGATCCATCAATCTAGTTTGCAGTTTCCAATCCAAGGTTGCCATTGATATATTCTTTTTTTCCATTGTTCATATACTTGTTTCATGATATGGCTCACCCATCTCCATTCTAACAATATGATTTGTACTTTCATCCCCATTGTTTTTCTCTTTTGTCATCTATCCTAAGTATTCAACCACCACGAGCATTTCAAACCAATGTGATGAAAGTTAGGATTCAAGGAATTAATGCTAACATCAAATGTTGACTCTACAAAAAATAATATTAATAATATATTTTTAAAAAACAGCATCAGTATGACATCAAGTCACTACTGAGTTAAGAACATAAGAACATAAGAACATAAGAAGAGCCATGCTGGATCAGGCCAAAGGCCCATCTATTCCACCTTCCTGTATCTCACAGGGGCCCCACCAGATGCCTCTGGGAGCGCATGAGACTAGATATCTGTTTCCTGATACCACTCCCCTGTATCTGGCCCTTGACGTACCCCGGTTTAAAGACTGGAGATTACACATCTCCATCATGGTTTGTAACCTATGATGGACTTTTCCTCCAGGAATCTGTCCAATTCTCTTTTGAAGGCATCTAGACTAGATGCCATTACCACATCCTGTGGCAGTGAGTTCCACAGACTAACAACGCGCTGGGTGAAAAATTATTTTCTTTTGTCTGTTCTCATTCTACAAGCCCTCAATTTGAGTGGATGTCCCCTAGTTCTGGTATTTTGTGAGAGGGAGAAGAGCGTCCCTCTATCCGGTTTATTCATGCCCTGCATTAATTTGTACGTCTCAATCATATCCCCCCTCAGGTGCCTTTTTTCCAGACTAAAGAGCCCCAAATGTTTTAGCCTTTCCTCATAAGGGAGGTCCCCCAGGCCAGTAATCATTTTAGTCGCTCTCTTTTGCGCTTTGACAGTTCCACTATGTCTTTCTTGAGATGCGGTGACCAGAATTGTACACAATACTCCAGGTGCGGCCTTACTATTGTTTTGTATAATGGTATTATAATGTTGGCTGTTTTATTTTCAATCCCCTTTTTGATAATCCCTAGCATGGAATTGGCCTTCTTCACCACTGCCATACATTGGGTAGACACCTTCATGGAGCTGTCCACCAACACACCAAGATCTCTTTCCTGATCCGTCACGGATAACTCAGAGTCCATGAGTTGATAGATAAAGTTTTGATTTTTTTGCCCCAATATGCATTACTTTACATTTGGCTACATTAAATCACATTTGCCATTTCGCAGCCCATTCCCCCAGTTTGGAGAGATCCTTCTGGAGCTCTTCACAATATTCTCTGGTTTTTACCACATGGAAAAGTTTTGTATCATCTGCAAACTTGGCCACCTCATTGCTTATCCCTGTCTCCAGGTCATTCATGAACAGATTGAAAAGCACCGGTCCCAGGACAGATCCCTGGGGCATACTGCTTTTCACTTCTCTCCATTGTGAAAATTTCCCATTGACACTTACTTTTTGATTCCTGGATCTCAACCAGTTCTCAATCCATAAGAGGATCTGCCCTCTTATCCCCTGACTGTGCAATTTTCTCAGAAAAGCCTTTTATAAGGGACTGTGTCAAAAGCCTTTTGAAAATCCATAAAGATAGATATTTATTTATTTATTTATTTATTTATTTATTTATTTATTTATTTATTTATCTTATACCCCGCACATCTTCCCAGTGGGAACTCTGGGCAGCTTACAATAAAAATAATAATACAAAAAGAAAAAAAGCAGATAACAGGCAAGCACAAAACACAAGGGAAAGGAGCAAGATGGTGGGCAAAAAAAAAAAAACAAAACCTAACTAGAAAGGTCGCCAAACGCCTCCCTGAAGAGGTGAGTCTTCAGGGCTTTTTTAAAGGCGGGCAGGGACTCAATCAGGCACAGCTCACTGGGTAGATGGTTCAAGAACATGGGCCCCACCACAGAGAAGGCGCGGTCATGTGTACGTGATTTCCGCGCCTCTCTGGGTGTGGCCACCCTTAGTGAGCGCGCCTGCACCAATCTCGTGGGTCTGGTTCCCAGTTGACCTTTGGGAGATATGCTCCGCCAGATACTCTGGTCCCAAGCCATGGAGGGCTTTGAAAGTCAAAACAGGACATTGAACCTAATCCAGAGGACAATGGGGAGCCAGTGCAAGCGAGCCAGAACTGGGGTGATGTGCTCGAATCTCCGAGCACCAACCACCAGCCTGGCCGCTGCATTCTGCACCTATTGTAACCTCCGGACCAGGGTCAAGGGCAACCCCACATTAGAGGGCATTACAGTAGTCGATCCTCAAGATCACTAAGGCCTGCACAACTGTCCTCAGGGAGGACTCATTGAGGTACTGGCGGATCTGGGCAATCCTGCGGAGATGGATAAAAGTGGCCCTGGAAGCAATGGTCTCTGGTTTTTACCACACGGAAAAGTTTTGTGTCATTTGCAAACTTTGCCACCTCACTGTTTATCCCTATCTCCAGGTCATTTATGAACAGATTGAAAAGCACTGGTCCCAGGACAGATCCCTGGGGCACACCACTTTTCACTTCTCTCCATTGTGAAAATTTCCCATTGACACCTAGTCTTTGTTTCCTGGATCTCAACCAGTTCTCAATCCATAAGAGGACCTGCCCTTTTATCCCCTGACTGTGCAATTTTCTCAGCAGCCTTTGGTGAGGGTCTGTGCCAAAAGCCTTTTGAAAATCCAGATAGACTATATCCACCGGTTCACCCAAATCCACATGCCTGTTGACCTTTTCAGAAAATTCTAAAAGATTTGTCAGACAAGACTTACCCTTACAGAAGCCAAGCTGATTTTCTCTCAGCAAGGTTTGTTCTTCTATGTGTTTTAAGATTTTCTCTTGGATGAGACTTTCCACCATCTTCCCTGGGACAGATGTAAGGCTAACTGGCCTGTAGTTTAAGGTCCCCCTCCTTCCTTTTTAAAAAATTGTTGTGACATCTGCTATCCTCCAGTCCTCCGGCACTGTGGCCGTTTTAAGAGACAAGTTGCATATTATCGTTAAGAGATCTGCAATTTCATTTATCAGTTCCTTAATAACACCTGGGTGGATGCCATCTGGGCCTGGTGACTTATTGATCTTCAATTTATCAGTTATTCCTAAAAAAATCCTCTCTTTTAACCTGTATTTAATTTAATTATTTAGTCAAGAGGGGCCGTTTGGACAGCGGAATCTGCCCAAGGTCTTCTGCCATGAAGACAGATACAAAGAACTCATTTAATTTCTCTGCAATGTCCAAGTCCTCCTTAACCTCACCTTTTCCTTCCTCACCATCCAGAGGGCCAACTGGTTCTCTGGCAGGTTTTCTACTTCTAACACATTTAAAGAAGCTTTTATTATTACCCTTTATATTGCTAGCCATTCATTCCTCAAAGTCTTTCTTTGCCCCTCTTATCATCTTCTTACATTTCTTTTGGCAGAGTTTGTGTTCCTTTTTATTTTCCTCATTTGGGGAGGATTTCGATTTATGGTAACAGCTCTTCTTGCACCTTAGAGCCTCTCTAACTCCACTCGTTAACCGTGCCGGCGCCCTCTTCGACTAGATGAGCTCTTCTTTCTTTGTGATATGCACTTGTGCTGGGCCTCTGTTACTGTTGTTTAAACAGGCTCCATGCACTCTGGAGAGATTGGATTCTTTTAACCTTCCCTTTCAATTTCTTTCTAACTAGTTTCCACATCAGAGGGAAGTTTGCCCTTCAGAAATCAAGGCTTTTTATGCTTGACAAGGAGATTGCAGCATGGTCACTGTTCCCCAGAGGCTGAGTGACATTCACATCCCTGACCAGGTCCTGAGTATCACAAAGTATTAGATCCAGAGTTGCCTGTTCTCGGGTCAGTTCCATGACAAGTTGCTCTAAAGCTCAGTAATTCAGCATGTCGAGAAACCCAGTTTCTCTTTCTTGCCCCGAGCTCACATTGGCTCAGTCAGTGGGGATAATTGAAGTCCCCCCTGATTACTATCCTATCCCTCTTAGACACCTCCATGATTTGTCTCCTCATTTCAAGGTCCCCCTCATGTTTTTGATCTGCTGGACGATAGCATACACCAATTATCACATCACTCCTTGGACTTGGTAGTTATTGGAGACCATTTCCAGGATTTTCTAGGTAGGAACACACAGAAATGGTTAAGCATTCCCTTCTTCTTAGAGGGCATCATGGGACATTGCAGCTTGCCCAAGGCCACCCAGGCTGGCTCATTCCCAGAAGAAAGAGTGGGGAATCAAACTCCTGGTCTCTGGCTTCACAGCCAGACACCTAAACCACTGAGCTATCCTGCCAACTATTAATACATTTGGCTGATATAGTATCTATCTTTCCATTGATCTTTGAGTTTTTGTAAGCTTGTCCATTATGAATTTCAGAGTACAGGTCCATGTAGCATGTAAACTGATCTTAGTTTTGTTTTGTTTTTAACTGGTTTTTAAGGATGTCTAGAATTTTTCTTTGCCAACAGTTGAGCACTTCTGAATTTGTTAGAGACTGATCAGGACAAATTTATGTACAAGGAAACTTCTTAGGAGACATATCCCACAAATTATGCAGATCATCATGAGCTGAAATAATACACTGGTCCGCATAAGCAGATCATGCACCAGAACAAACTGGAACAATGAACAGAAAAATGGGGGTTAAAATGAAAAGATTTGCTATTTTATTTTAGGTTCTAATCCCACTGTAACTTTGTTGATAGAGGACTCTGTTAACCCATCATCAAGACTGCAAAAAAAAAGTAAGTTTCACTAATGGAGCAAAAGTAAAACAAATGCAATAGAGGGATGAGCAAATATAGGAGATTTGGAAGTGTGCAATAAAAATTAAAAGGGCTGACCTTTGACCAGGAGCTTGCCCTAAGTAGGCAATTTCAGCCATGAGCTGGCTTTTCCCATACCCCATGAGGCCTTTATACATTAAGACATGGCTTTTTTTGGATCCTCTAAAATCATGCAATAATTTCTCAAAGACATCCGTTTCTTTCTTGCGACCTGGGGAAAAAACAAGAAATCCAAATGAAGTGACTATAAATAGGTAAAGGAACAATTTATGTTTTTATTAGAAAATGCTGTATTTATATTGATTTATTTGCCTCAACATTCAAAATGTGATCTGCCAATGCCTTCCCCCCATTGAATTTGGAAAGAATAAATAATACATAGTTGCATCAATTATCAATTGACAAATGCTTACTGGAGCATGAGTGCTGAATTGCAAAACCCACTATGACTGGGAGACAGCAAATTAATATAATTAATTTATTAATTTGTTTACTTTAAAGGTGGGACAACTGCTTCCAAATCCTATCAAGTGTTGCAAACAGCAAGAAATCCACATAGAAAATAAAGGTATTGGGTACTGAGCATTTGAGCCTGGTGTGTGGAAACAGGCAGACCTAATCCTGAGAGAGCAAAAGAGAAAGTGAAGGGTATTAATCAAGCATCTGTAGCTGTTTTAGTAACCCCCAGGCATTGACAATCCTCATGTATTCGATAGCAATGTATTCCAAGCTATATATATAGCCACACAAGTGACACAAATTATATATTTAAAGATAGTGATATCCACAGAGCACTCCACATGTATATTCTCATGTCACAAGGCGAACTTTGATTCCTGCAAACAAACTTTGGTCACTTTGGTCAAAGCCTTCCGGCAAGGCAGACCACTAAGAAGAAAGACATCCGGAATGTCTCTGAGCAAGCGCAATCAGTCCAAACTTTGGTCACTTTGGTCAAAGCCTTCCGGCAAGGCAGACCACTAAGAAGAAAGACATCCGGAATGTCTCTGAGCAAGCGCAATCAATCCAAGGACGTCAATTAAGTTGTAGCTGTATAGAGACCAATTTATCTTACACACAGTTAATTAACATGTAGCCAGCCAAGAAAATCTTATTTCTGTTTCTCTCTTTGTGAGCTCACCTGGAGCGCCTCCCTGGCAAAGATGATACCAAGGACAGGCACTCCCAGCCTGTGTAAGTTAGATCAAACATGGCAATTACGGACCCAAAGAATACATTTAATTGGTGTCAGGAATACAAAATAAATTGCCTAAGATGTCAATTAATGTTTGATGTATGTAACAGATGTGTGTGACGTAAATTCGGACGGGCGGGGGGAAAGAAGAGTGATTGTGAGTCTATAAAATATACTGCATTTCCTTTGTTCGGTGGACTTCTCACTTGTTTTGCATCAAGTGAGATTTCTCTGGTTGACAACCAAATAAATCTCTTTCCTGTCTTTGAGACCCAGACTGCTCATTGCATTTTGCAGTGCCTCTGCCTGCAGGCAGTGGACCCGGCATTCCTGTTCCTTTCAAAAGAAGTCAGCACTGGTAACTTCCTGGGTTGGAGCAGTTCAACTAGGGATGTTTTACCTCTGCCTCTGCTAACTTTAACTGCTCATTTAAATACAAAGAGCCATTAATCAGCCAAACAAAGGAAGTGGCTAGGAAGCAGGGAGTGGTGCCAGACTAAGCCTTCCCCTGAGCTGGGGGGTGGAGTTACACTAAGTGTTTTCCCCTGAAGAAGCAGCTTAAATTCAGCATTTGAGCCTGGTGTGTGGAAACAGGCAGACCTACTCCTGAGAGAGCAAAAGAGTTTTCATTTTAAGATAAAAGGAGGAAAATTGTACTAGATTATTATTTCTAGATTAGTAGCTAGTAAAACTGTAAAATTTTCAAGGCCCAGAATACTGCACTCATTAGAATGGAGTCTGAGGGAGTAGCTGTAGTTACCTGTAACACTTGTGCCATGTTTGTCATCTTGACAAAACGCACAGAGAACTAAACTTGCTGCAAGTGCAAGCTGGTTGCACTATTTGAAGTGAAGGTCTAGCAGCTAGAGGCCCGCATATCGGACCAGCAACATATTAAGGAGCTTGACCTGCTCTTGGACAGAGCGGAACAGACTATCCAGGTCCAGGGCACACTTCTGAGGATGAAGTCACTTCCCCAACTCAGGAGGTAGATGTGTGGAGGAATGTCAGTCTCAAAGGAGTAGAAGGCCAAGGGATCACTCAGAGAGTCTCATATTGCACAATCAATTTGAGGCTCTTTCCCTCATCACACCTCATGAGGCATGCACAGAGGAACAACTGGTTCCACCTGAGGATCTCTCCCTCATCACAATTGATGAGATACACGATCAGGTACATGTAGATGAACAGGCTGCAGGAGAGAAGTTCCTTGTACTAGGGGATTCTATAATTAGAAATACAGAGGGATGGATTTGTGATGAGCATGATAACCATATGGTCACTTGCCTGCCAGGTGCAAAGGTTGCAGACATCACAAGAAATCTAGATAGCTTGTTAGAGAGAACTGGGAAGGAGCCAGTGGTCATGGTACACATCAGTACCAATGATGTCGGGAAGGCCAAGTGGTCAGTCTTGGAAGCCAAATTCAGGTAGCATTTTCAGAAGTGCTACCTGTTCCTCGTGCAGGACCCGCCAGGCAGACAGAGCTCAGAAGCCTCAATGCATGGATGAGGCGATGGTGTCAAGAGGAGGGCTTTAGATTTGTCAGGAACTGGAGAACATTTTGGGACAAGCCAAACCTGTTCAGGAGGGATGGATTGCACTTGAATCATGATGGGACCAGATTGCTGGCACTCAACCTCAAAAAGGCTGCAGAGCAGCTTTTAAACTAATAACTGGGGAAAAACCGACAGGAGCTGAGTGGCATCCAGTTCGGAACACCTCATCCTCGGGGAATGAGGTTGGAGAGGGTACAAATCACATAGAGATGACATAGCAGGTATTAGCACTGGGAGAATAATGGAATATGATAGTTTGTCTACTGAGAAAAAAAGCTGTGTGGGGAAAAGAACAAAGCAGCAGCTGTTGTTGCAGAACCCACTGTACAGGTGCTTCTACGCCAATGCTCGAAGCCTCTGAGCAAAGTTGGGGAACCTGAACATTTGGCAGCTAGGAATAACATTGATATAATAGCCATAACAAAAACCTGGTGGAATGTGGAGAACCAGTGGGATACGGCAATCCTAGGCTATAAACCCTATAGAAGGGATAGAGAGGGGCAGGTTGGAGGGGGAGTGGCCATCTATGTCAAAGAAAGGGTAAAATCCAGCAGAATGGAGATTGACAGAGGGTCTGACTCCACCATAGAATCACTGTGGGTTAAACTACCAGGTCCAAGGAGTGATGTAATAGTTGGGGTATTTTATCATCCACCAGATCAAAAACCTGAGGGGGGCCTTGAAATGAGGAGAGAAATCATGGAGGTGTCTAAGAGGGATAGGATAGTAATCATGGGGACTTCAATTATCCCCACATTGACTGGGCCAATGCAAGCTCTGGGCAAGAAAGAGAAACTGGGTTTCTTGACTTGCTGAATGACTGTGCCTTAGAGCAACTTGTCATGGAGCCCACCCGAGAACAGGCAACTCTGGATCTAATACTGTGTGATACTCAGGACCTGGTTAGGGATGTGAATGTCACTCAGCCTCTGGGGAACAGTGACCATGCTGCAATCTCCTTTGCCATGCATGTTGGAGGAAGAGTGTCAAGCAAATCAGACATAAAACCCCTTGATTTCCGAAGGGCAA
The DNA here is from genome assembly GCA_029282475.1 of Phrynocephalus forsythii. Classification (NCBI taxonomy): domain Eukaryota; kingdom Metazoa; phylum Chordata; class Lepidosauria; order Squamata; family Agamidae; genus Phrynocephalus; species Phrynocephalus forsythii. The sequence continues at coordinate 3,914,990 of JAPFRF010000016.1, read as the reverse complement.
ACTTCCCTCTGATGTGGAAACTAGTCAGAAAGAAATTGAAGGGGAAGGTTAAAAGAATCCAATCTCTCCAGAGTGCATGGAGCCTGTTTAACCAACAGTAACAGAGGCCCAGCACAAGTGCATATCACAAAGAAAGAAGAGCTCATCTAGTCCAAGAGGGCGCCGGCATGATTAACAAGTGGAGTTAGAGAGGCTCTAAGGTGCAAGAAGAGCTGTTACCATAAATGGAAATCCTCCCCAAATGAGGAAAATAAAAAGGAACACAAACTCTGCCAAAAGAAATGTAAGAAGATGATAAGAGGGGCAAAGAAAGACTTTGAGGAATGAATGGCTAGCAATATAAAGGGTAATAATAAAAGCTTCTTTAAATATGTTAGAAATACAAAACCTGCCAGAGAACCGGTTGGCCCTCTGGATGGTGAGGAAGGAAAAGGTGAGGTTAAGGAGGACTTGGAAATTGCAGAGAAATTAAATGAGTTCTTTGCTTCTGTCTTCATGACAGAGGACCGTGAGCAGATTCCGCTGCCTGAACGGCCCCTCTTGACTAAAGAATTAAATCAAAAACAGGTTAAAAAGAGGACGTTTTAGGACTAATTGAGAAATTGAAGATTAACAAGTCCCCGGGCCCAGATGGCATCCACCCAAGGTTTATTACGGAACTGAGAAATAAAATTACAGATCTCTTAACAGTAATATGCAACTTGTCTCTTAAAACGGCCACAGTGCCGGAGGACTGGAGGATAGCAGATGTCACACCAATTTTTTAAAAAGGAAGGAGGGGGGACCCGGGAAACTACAGGCCAGTTAGCCTTACATCTGTCCCAGGGAAGATGGTGGAAAGCCTCATCCAAAAGAAAACCTTAAAACACATAGAAGAACAAACCTTGATGAGAGAAAATCAGCTTGGCTTCTGTAAGGGTAAGTCTTGTCTGACAAATCTTTTAGAATTTTCTGAAAAGGTCAACAGGCATGTAGATTTGGGTGAACCGGTGGATATAGTCTATCTGGATTTTCAAAAGGCTTTTGACACAGTCCCTCACCAAAGGCTGCTGAGAAAATTGCACAGTCAGGGGATAAAAGGGCAGGTCCTCTTATGGATTGAGATCCAGGAAACAAAGACTAGGTGTCAATGGGAAATTTTCACAATGGAGAGAAGTGAAAAGTGGTGTGCCCCAGAGCTCTGTCCTGGGACCGGTGCTTTTCAATCTGTTCATAAATGACCTGGAGACAGGGATAAACAGTGAGGTGGCGAAGTTTGCGGATGACACAAAACTTTTCCGTGTGGTAAAAACAAGAGAAGATTGTGAAGAACTCCAGAAGGATCTCTCCAAACTGGGGGAATGGGCTGTGAAATGGCAAATGTGATTTAATGTAGCCAAATGTAAAGTAATGCATATTGGGGCAAAAAATCAAAACTTTATCTATCAACTCATGGACTCTGAGTTATCCGTGACGGATCAGGAAAGAGATCTTGGTGTGTTGGTGGACAGGTCCATGAAGGTGTCTACCCAATGTGTGGCAGCGGTGAAGAAGGCCAATTCCATGCTAGGGATTATCAAAAAGGGAATTGAAAATAAAACAGCCAACATTATAATGCCATTATACAAAACAATAGTAAGGCCGCACCTGGAGTATTGTGTACATTTCTGGTCACCGCATCTCAAGAAAGACATAGTGGAACTGGAAAAGGTGCAGAAGAGAGCGACTAAAATGATTACTGGGCTGGGGCACCTCCCTTATGAGGAAAGGGTAAAGCATTTGGGGCTCTTTAGTCTGGAAAAAAGGCGCTTGAGGGGGGATATGATTGAGACATACAAAATAATGCAGGTCATTAGTCAAGTGGATGGAGGGAAGCTCTTCTCCCTCTCACAAAATACCAGAACTAGGGGAGATCAACTCAAACTGAGGGTTGGGAGAATGAGAACAGACAAAAGGAAATATTTTTTTACGCAGCGTGTTGTTAGTCTGTGGTACTCCCAGCCACAGGATGTGGTGATTGTATCTGGCCTGGATGCCTTCAAAAGGGGATTGGACAGATTCCTGGAGGAAAAGTCCATCACAGGTTAGAAACCATGATGGAGATTTGTAATCTCCAGGCTTAAAACCAGGGTACTTCAAGATCCAGATGCAGGGGAATGGTATCAGGAGGCAAATGCGCTCCCAGCTGCATTTGGCGGGGCTACTGTGAGATACAGGAAGGTGGAATAGATGGGCCTTTGGCCTGATCTAGCATGGCTCTTCTTATGTTCTTATGAAGCTTTTACTGTATCTGTTTACCAGTACATTATGTGATCACCATGAAGTAGATTGCACTGGATTTGTCTGCACGTGGTCAAAATTGTGTTGTATCTCCCTGTGTGATCACATGCTTAGTTATCATTAAAGTCACAATTTTAAAGGAATAACTATTTCCTTTCCCTGTTTCTCAGAATAAATTGACCTTCCCTTTGCATCTCCCAATTGCCTGGAGGCTTCTAGACTGTATTTTGGGGAAGGATGATCCATACATGGACACAAAAATAGTCTTCTGGAGGGAAGTGTCATGCCCCAACTCCATATTCACAGAAGGAAAATGCACCAAACAGCTATTGGTGGTGCAAAATTGCAGGGCATGGGTAGGAACTAAGGCAAAACTATTTGTCTGGATGCCTTCCCTTGTTGTGAGGAGATATGTCGCACTTCTGAAGGGGAAATATGACATCGTGTAGTCTACTTCAGCCCATCCCAGCCACTATGCTTTTCAAATGAAGGGGACTTTTAAAGAAACGGTGTAACTTTACTCTGTATGTGACATCTGAGAACAGTGCAAAGATCTGCATAACTGGCAAATCCAAATTTAGTAAAAATGAAGAAATGTTTTATATTATTCATGGTTGCTTTGTCTCGTATTTATCTCCCTGCTTCCAATTTAATGCTGCTGTGGCAATTGCTGCCATATAAACAAACATGAGAGAAAAGCACTAATCACATATAACCCCATGGAAATCTCTCATACATGTCTTTATTTTCTTAGGATACTAGAAATTGAGTCACCTACCTAGCAAAGGATAGAGTTCAGTTCTTTTCCTGGTCAGATATGCCTTGTAAATCCTTCTGGGAAGAGGAAGGAGGGATGGAAACAAGAAAACATCCAATGTTGAAAGTAAATAGTCACGTAGGCTATTCACAACAGCTTACAGAAGTACTGAAACCCTACCCAGATGCACTGAAGAAAGGATGCAGCAAGTAAGAAAACAGGTTTTGTTGGCTAACAAAAAGGCAATCTAAGATTGGGATTGCATCGCCCTGCCTTCCCTCTAAAAAGAAAACCAGGATGGCTCACAATATTGCAATATATCATAATGAGTACCACTTGCTTACTTTACTCTATTTCATTTTATTGTGGGGTGCCCCAGGGGTCGGCAATTTCCCCCATGCTGTTCAACATCTATATGAGACCACTGGCTGAGGTCATCAGGGGATTTAGCGTCTGTTGTCATCAATATGCCGATGACACGCAGCTCTATCTCTCCTTTTCCACCTCTGCAGAGGAGGCGGTACGCTCCCTCGGTTTGTGCCTGGAGGCGGTCATGGAATGGACCAGGACTAACAGGCTGAAGCTTAACCCAGAGAAGACCAAGGTTCTGTTCTTTGGGGCATCCTCTGCGGGGTACAGCGGCCCTCTCCCCAAGCTGAGGGGTACTACCCTCCGGCTTGCGGACAGGGCCAGGAATCTGGGAGTGGTCCTGGATCCGGCCTTATCCATGGAAGATCAGGTGATGGCCATTTCCAGGACCGCCTTTTCCCACCTGCATCAGATTGCCCAGATCCATATGTACCTGGACGAGGCCTCCCTCAGAACAGTCGTGCAGGCTCTCGTGATCTCGAGGATTGATTACTGCAATGCTCTCCACGTGGAGTTGCCCTTGACCCTTGTCTGGATACTTCAGCAGGTACAGAACACGGCGGCCAGACTGGTGGTTGGTGCGCTTCATTATGATTGCATCACCCCAATTCTGGCTCGTCTGTACTGGTTGCCCGTTATGCTCCGGATAAGGTTCAAGGTCCTGGTTTTGGTTTACAAAACCCTCCACGGCTTGGGACCTGAATACCTGTCAGAGCGTATCTTCCAAAGATTAACTGAGGCCCGACCCACTAGAATGTTGCAGGCGCTCTCACTCCGGGTGGCCATGCCCAGGGAGGCACAGAAATCAGCTACCCATAACCACGCCTTCTCGGTGGCTGGCCCCTCACTCTGGAACCACCTTCCGAGTGAGTTGTGCCTTGCACAGTCCATGCCCTCCTTCAAAAAAGCGTTAAAACCCTTGCTTTTTAGGGAGGCATTTGGCAACCTGGTTTAGTTTTTTTCTTTTTTCTTTTTGCCGTCTTGTCGATGACTTATTGATTCTTTTGCTGAGTTGTTTTTACTATATATTATATTTTAGTCTCTTATATATCATTTTTATTTTTGTTTTGATTGATGTATTGTTCCTTTTGGATTTGTCTTGCCCTCTCTGTTCACCACCCGGAGTTCCTTCGGGAAGACGGGTGGTATAAAAAAATGAATGAATAAATAAATAAATAAATAAATGCAGGCTGTTCTACTTACATTTTTTCAATTTTTTTTGTTTAGATATGCCTGCTCTACTTACGAGTTGTTCAATTTATGAGCATGCATTTGGAACAGATTAAACTCATAAATAGAGGTACCACAGTAAAAATATTTTTAATATTAAATTAATACCACTTTTGGACCATATCCAAAGGGATTCTGAAGTGTAATTTTTCAAGTGAGCAGAAATGCTGATACCTACATTCACATGTTTTGGAGCAACTGGGCATAGAGGATTTTTTTGAATTTAATTAGACAGTTCCTTTTGCTTGCCATTAATTATCATACGCTGCATTTTTTTTCCCTGCCATGCCCCAAAATGATGTGAGCTAAACCCCTCTTTCCACTGCTGGAACTTTTGCAGCCTTCCCCTCTGATGCCCCTCACAGCTTGGTGTGCTCCATGTGCGGCTAAAAACAAACAAACAAACACCACCATGCCAGAGTTTTCTAGGCCTCCACAGCTCGGTTGAGGGGCCTGTAAAGCAACACAAGGAGCAGTTGCGTGGAAGGGAATTGCCCCCTTTCACTGGAGTCTGCCATCTTGTCAATGGAAGCCTGCTGCTGGATCCTGCTCTCTGCAAAATGAATAGTTATATTCCAAGAGGGAAAACATACACAATGTACTTCAAAATGAAAAGCTTTCTTCTTATACCTTAAGGTTCCCCCCGCACATGCGTGCTAGTCGTGTCCGACTCTAGGGGCGGTGCTCATCTCCGTATTCAAGCCGGAAGAGCCAGTGTTGTGCAAGTCCATGGCCACGCAGTCGGCATGGCTGCAAGGAAACACTGTTTTTACCTTTCCGCCTTTTATGGCGGTACCTATTTATCTACTTGCATTTTACATGCTTTCGAACTGCTAGGTTGGCTGGAGCTGGGGTGAACAGCGGGAGCTCGCTCCACTGCGTGGCACCCGGGATTCGAACCGCCAAGCTGCTGACTTTGAAGTCAACAGTTTTCAGAGCCTTAGTCCACTGAGCCACCACGCCCCTTATACCTTATGTCTGTATTATATAGTGAAGACATGGCTTTCAGTTTACCATGCCTGAGAAGAGAAAATGTTTCTTCAGTTAAGGTGCAGTGTTACTTTTTGACCTTCTATATTGAAAGCAGTGACTACGCAGATTGGTTCTTCACAGAACAAGAATCCATTTGCTTCATTTGCTAAGTGCTAGAACTGGAGAAATAAAATCGATTGGGGGTGTAGTTCCTTGACTGAGGCACTTCTCTCCATGCAGGAAGGCCCTACACTATGGCTTTAGCTATTCACAGGAACACACACCTTAACAGCCCTTCTTTACTCAGAGGCGGATGAACATCACACTTACTTTTTCTCTGCAATGCCACAGAACTGATACACTATTCCAGGGTTCAGAATGCCTTTCATTTCAACGAATGGGAGCTCTTCAAAGAAATCCTCTGGAAGTTCTGAATTTTCATAGGTGACAGCATCACAAGTCACTAGCCCTGGATAGCTCATCATCATCCGAGCAGCAAGGTTGACTTTTGGGCCAATTACTGTTATTGTGAAAAGAGCAACAAAGCAGCTTAAGTCAAACCCATCCTCTCAAGGATGTACATGCACTTCCTTCATCCAGTTGGTCATGAATACATACAAACAGGAACAAATATAAACTAGAGAGGGGCACAAAACAAATCCAGAACAACAACAACAACAACAAAACCCGGACAAACCAGTTTAGTATGTGGTTCAATTCATGACCCAGCTCAGGGATCCCATTTTGCCAAAGCAAGATGAAATGCTGAATGTTTTTCCCGGTCATGTTTTGGTTGCTTCAGCACAAAGGGATGTCCATCCACCCCATTTCCACTTCCCTCACTGCCCCTGCCTACCTGAACATAACATAAGAACATAAGAAGAGCCATGGTGGATCAGGCCAAAGGCCCATCTAGTCCAGCTTCCTGTATCTCACAGTGGCCCCACCAGATGCGTTTGGGAGCGCATGAGACTAGATATCTGTCTCCTGATACCACTCCCCTGCATCTGGCCCTTGACATACCCTGGTTTTAAGCCTGGAGATTACACATCTCCATCATGGTTTGTAACCTGGGATGGACTTTTCCTCCAGGAATCTGTCCAATCCCCTTTTGAAGGCATCCAGGCCAGATGCCATCACCACGTCCTGTGGCAGGGAGTTTCACAGACTAACAACGCACTGGGTGAAAAAAATATTTTCTTTTGTCTGTTCTTACTCTCCCAGCCCTCAATTTGAGTGGATGTCCCCTAGTTCTGGTATTTTGGGAGAGGGAGAAGAGCTTCCCTCTATCCACTTGACTCATGCCCTGCATTAGTGGCTGCCAGTGCCATCTTCAGAGGTATCAGGTGCAGCTTCCCTGCCAGGAGCCATGTGCTGTCTCTGTGCATGTGCCCGCCTATCAGCTGGGTGGTAGACACGTGCTCAGATGCAATTGCCAACTCTAGGAAGCCGGGACACTGCTTCTGAGCATGTATTTTTATTTTATTAGCATTGTCCATAGGCCTTAGCAATATAAATATAAAATTTACAAAGATACAAATCAAAATATTAAAATCAAGATAATAAATGCACATACATCACATATATACAGTATTTGTTGTTGTTCAGTCATTCAGTCATGTCTGACTCTTCGTGACCCCATGGGCCAGAGCACGCCAGGCCCTTCTGTCTTCCACTGCCTCCCAGAGTTTGGTCAAATCCATGTTGGTTGCATCAATAACACCATCCAACCATCTCATTCTCTGCTGTCCCCTTTTCCTTTTGCCTTCAATCTTTCCCAACATCAGGGACTTTTCCAAGGACTCCTCTCTCCTCATGAGGTGGCCAAAGTACTGGAGCCTCAGCTTCAAAAGCTGTCCTTCCAGTGAACATACAAGGGCTGATTTCTTTCAGGATGGATAGGTTTGATTTCCTTGCAGTCCAGGGGACTCTCAAGACTGTCCTCCAGCACCACAGCTCAAAAGCATCAATTCTGCAGAGATCAGCCTGCTTTATAATCCAGCTCTCACTTCCATACATCACTAGTGGAGAAACCATAGCTTTGGGTATTTGGACCTTTGTTGGCAAAGTGATGTCTCTGCTCATAATGCCTAGGTTTGTCATTGCTTTCCTCCCAAGAAGCAGGCGTCTTTTAACTTCATTGCTGCAGTCACCATCTGCAGTGATCATGGAGCCCAAGAAAAGAAACTCAGTTTCTTCCCCTTCTATTTGCCAGGAGGTGATGGGATTGGTGGCGCAGTGGTTAAGTGCCTGTACTGCAGGTAAAACTGTGCTCACGACCTGGGGTTCAATCCCAGGTAGCAGGCTCATGGTTGACTCAGCCTTCCATCCTTCCGAGGTCGGTAAAAGGAGTACCCCGCTTGCTTGGGGGCAATGTGTAGCCTGCATTCTGTAATTAAATCTGTAAACCGCCCAGAGACTACCTGAAGTGGTATGGGGCAGTATATAAGCAGACCACTTTGCTTTAGTTTTTTTTATGTTGAGCTTCAGCCCATTTTTAACTCTCTTTCACCCTCATTAAGAGGTTCTTTAATTCCTCCTCACTTTCTGCTATCAAAGTATTTGAGGTTGTTGATATTTCTTCTGGCAATCTTAATTATGGCTTGTGATTTATTCAGACCTGCCTTTTGCATGATGTACTCTACATATAAGTTAAAAAGGCAAGGTGACAGTATACAGCCTTGCCATACTCCTTTCCCAATTTTAAACCAGTCAGTTGTTCCATATCCAATTCTGACTGTTGCTGCTAGTTCCACATATAGATTTCTTAGGAGACAGGTAAGGTGGTCAGACACTCCCATTTCATAGTTTGTTGTGGTCCACACAGTCAAAGGCTTTGGCATAGTTAATGAAGCAGAAGTAGATGTTTTTCTGGAACTCTCTAGCTTTCTCCATAATACAGCACATGTTGGCAATTTGATCTCTAGTTCCTCTGCCCCTTCGAAATCCCACTTGCACTTCTGGGAGTTCTCTGCCTACATATTGCTGAAACCTACCTTGTAGAATTTTTAGCATAACTTTGCTAGCATGTGAAATGAGGGCAATCGTACGATAGTTGGGGCAGTCTTTGGCATTGCCCTTCATTGGGATTGGGATGTAGGCCTATCTTTTCCAGTCCTCTGACCACTGCTAAGTTTTCCAAATTTGCTGACATATTGCGTGTAGCACTTTTACAGCATCCTCTTTTAAGATTTTCACCTGGAATGCCATCACTTCCGCTGGCCTTGTTGTTTGCAATGCTTTCTAAGACCCACTTGACTTCTCTTTCCAGGATGTCTGGCTCCAGATCAGCAACTACACTATCTTGGTTATCAGGGACATCCAGATTTTTCTGATAGAATTCCTCTGTGTAGTCGTGCCATCTTCTTGATGTCTTCTGCTTCTGTTAGGTCCCTACCATTTTTGTCCTTTATCGTATCCATCTTTGCACAAAATGCCCCATTAATATCCCCAATTTTCTTGAATAAATCTCTGGTTTTTCCTTTTCTATTGTTTTCCTCTATTTCTTTGCACTGTTCCTTCAAGAAGGCTGTCCTGTCTCTCCTCGCTATTCCTTGGAAGGCTGCATTCAATTTTCTTCCTTGCATTTTGCGTCCCTTCTCTCCTCCGCTATTTGCAGGGTCTCATTGGACTGCCACTTTGCTTTCTTGCACTTTCTTTTCTTTGGGATAGTTTTCGTTGCTGCCTCCTGTACACTGTTACAGGTCTCCATCCATATTCTTCGGGCTCTCTGTCCACCAAATCTAGTTCCTAAAATCTATTCTTCACCTCCACTGTGTATTCATAAGGGATTTGACTGAGATTATACCTGACTGGCCCAGTAATCTTCCCTGAAGACATAAAACTCCTTCTAGAACTGACACCAAAGAAAGATGTTCTTCTCGTCATAGGGAATAGGAATGCTAAAGTAGGGAGTCAAGTGGTAAAAGGAATAACTGGCAAGTTTGGCCTCGGAGTTCCAAACAAAGCAAGGCAAAAGCTAATAGAGTTTTGTCAAGAGAACAAGCTGGTCATTGCAAACACTCTTTTCCAACAACACAAAAGGTGACTCTGCACATGGACATCACCAGATGGACAATACTGGAATCAGATTGATTATGTTCTCTGCAGCCAAAGATGGAGGAGCTTGATACAGTCAGCAAAAACGAGACCTGGTGCTGTGCAGCTCAGATCATCAGCTTCTTATAACAAAATTCAAACTTAGGAGTAAACTGAAGAGAGTAGAGAAGACCACTGGGCCAGTCATGTACAATCAAAGTACAACCCCTTATATACAGTATACCTCTGCCAAAATCAGACAAGCAGATCTAAAAGGATTCTACTTTAAAATCCTATTTGGCCTAATTTTAATTGCTGCTGCTTAAAATGTGATCTTTGGTGTAAAAAAACTGTCTTGATTTTTTAAAGTTTTTTTGAAGTATATGAAGTTTTTTCAGCAACATGTTCTTGCTGACTTGCCCATGTTTCTGATGTCTGACAAATTCTAACCTGTTTGATTGGTCATGCAACCAAGAATGATTTAAAAGTCAGAAATGTTATGAGACACCATTACTTTTGTCTGTAATTCATGTCTAAGTGTTTCTTCTGGCAATAGTTTGAAAATGTCTTCTCAGACCCACTTTTGTTTGTGATAGCAGTATTGCATCATCTCCATACAGTAGGATTAAAATGGATTTACAGTGGTAGCTCGGATAATGAATGCTCCTGATAACGAATATTTCGGATGACAAATCATGGTTTCCAGGTATAGGGCTGCCTTGGATAACGAATTTTCTCTATGGGCTGCCTTGGATAACGAATGTCCAGCATGCACCAGGAAAAAACAGTTATCCCGGGCTGCATTGCATCCCAGGTCTTTGTGGGTTGTATGAGTCGAGGAACGAGGAGGTTTGCAGTCGAGAGCGTTGGTGTTTGGAGAGGGTTTTGGAGTGTTTTGGAGCAGATTTTTGTAGATTTTTAAAAAAAAATCTTCCATTATTCGAGGAGTCAGGAGGAAAGGTAGGTTGTTGGATGGTTTTTAGTATGATCCATGGTTTGGGATGGATTTATTTTAGTGATTTGTGGGTGGGGTTATTTTGGTGCTAATTTTTTTTCCTTGAATGAGTTTTTAATTTTTTTAAATTTTAAACATTGGATTGTTTCTGCAGGCTGGGAGGTGGTGGTTTGAAAAATGGTTTCTTTTTTGAATTTCCAATGTCTCTGGTGTGTTTATGCTGACTGGGGATTTCGGGGGGGGGGGTTGAAAATGATTTCTTTTTTGAATTTCCACTGCCTCTGGTGTGTTTATGCCAGCTGGGGATTTTTATGGAGGGGGGTGGTTTGAAAAATGATTTCTTTTTTGAATTTCCAATGTCTATGGTGGGTGTGTATGTTTACTGCAGCCATTGTATGACTGTAAATATTTTTTTCCTTTTCTGCTCAATTAGTGGTTGGTGTCATGGCATCAAAGAAGACATCAGATCCCAGAAAAAGGGAGATGATTCTGCTTGAGGTCAAGCAGGAAATCATCAGAAGGCATGCTGAAGGAACAAGGGTGATTGACCTTGCCAGGATGTACGGCAAGCATCCCTCCACCATTGCCACCATCCTTAAAAACATCAACAACAAAAAATTAAAATGAAGCTAAAAATGGCAGGAGATTTGATAAAATGGGGGGGGGGGAGAGAGAGAGAGATGAGAAGAAAAATGGTTTAAAAATAGTGCCTTACTAAATGTTTGAAGAATCAGGGAACGCCATTCTATAGAACCAGGTCTTCAATAGTTTTTTAAAAGTTTGAAGCGAGGGTGCCAGCCGAATTTCAGGGGGTAGATAGTTCCATAACTTGGGAGCAACCACCGAGAAGGCCCTACTCCTTGTTACAATTTTCCGGGCCTCCCTCGGGGTTGGGACTCCCAGGTGTCCTGCCTGGCTGGCACGGGTGATCCTGGCAGTTCTTCTTGGAAGGAGCCGCTCTGTCAGATACTGAGGTCCCAAACCGTTTAGGGCTTTGTATGTTAACATCAAAACCTTGAAGTCAATGCAGTAGCGTATTGGCAGCCAGTGCAGGGCTGCCAGCACGGGGGTAATATGTTGGTGCCTTCTTTGCCCCGTTAGAAGTCTGGCAGCTGTATTCTGCACTAGCTGCAATCTCCGCATTAACCTCAAGGGCAGCCCCACATAAAGAGCACTACAGTAGTCTATTCTCGAGATTACAAGTGCATGAACCAGCATAGTTAATGCCCTGATGTCAAGGAGGGCCCGCAGCTGGGCAATCCTCCGCAGTTGGTAATGAGCGGAACGGACCACTGACGCCACCTGGGTTTCCATGGTAAGTGCCGGGTCCAGTAGGACACCCAAACTGCAGACCCCATCCTTCACAGAGAGAGTCACCCCCCCAAAAAGTGAGGGAGTTCCCCAACCTGCAGACACCAGGGGGCCCCACACGCAGGATCTCTGTCTTGCCAGGGTTCAACCTCAGCCTATTAGCCCCCATCCAATCCGAGACGGCCGCCAGGCAGCGCTCAAAGGACAGAACGGCATCCACTGCAGAAGATGGAAAGGAGATATAGAGCTGGGTGTCATCCGCATATTGGTGACACAAAGCTCCATACCCCCTTATGACCCCTCCCAGCGGCCTCATATAAATGTTGAAGAGCATGGGAGAGATGACCAACCCCTGTGGCACCCCACAATTGAGGGACCAAGGAGCAGAGGTCATCTCACCCAGCTGCACTCGCTGGGGGCGGTCCTCCAAGAAGGAACGGAACCACTGCAAAGCAGTGCCTCCAATCCCCAACTCGGAGAGCCTCCCCAGGAGGATACCGTGGTTGATGGGATCAAAGGCCGCTGAGAGGTCGAGGAGGACCAACAGGGACGTTTTGCCTCAAACTCCCTCAAAAGGTCATCATGCAGGGCGACCAATGCCATTTCCGTACTATGGCACGGCCTGAAGCCCGACTGAAAAGGATCGAGGGCATTTGTGTCATCCCCTCTCCAAGACCTTGTTCATATAAGAAATATTGGCAACAGGCCTATAATAATCAATTTGGTCTGCCGCCACATTAGGTTTTTTCCTAATGGGCCTAATGAGAGTCTCCTTGAGGGCCGGGGGAACCCTGCCCTCAAAGAAAGACCCATTAATTATTACTGTGGCCCATTCATTCATAATTGGCCTGGCTGTTTTTATTAACCAGGCCGGGCAAAGGATCCAAGGAGGAGGTGGTGGCCCAACAGCGATCAAGGGCTCTGTCCACATCTGTCGGCGTCACTGGCTGAAAGCTGGAAAGCGATGCTGGGCAAGGCGATGCACTGGACATCTCAGCTCGATCTACTATTTGTAAATGGTGGCTCAGGTCCCGGCAGATGGTCTCCACTTTAGTCTTAAAGAATGCCACTTTAATCTTAAAGAATGCCACTTTAGTCTTAAAGATCTTCCTGCCATTGAGGACTTTATCACCTTTTTTCTGGAGACCATCAATGAGGAGGGCTTCCTGCCACAGCAGATCTTTAACTGTGATGAGACAGGCCTCTTTTGGAAGAGGATGCCAAAGAGAACCTACATCACCCAGGAAGAGACCAGGTTGCCCGGGCACAAGCCTATGAAGGATCACCTAACCCTCCTGTTTTGTGCTAATGGCAGTGGGGACCTCAAGATCAAGCCCCTGCTTGTCTACCAGTCGGAGAACCCACGTGCATTTAAAAAGCACAGGGTGGACAAGGAGTGGTTGGGCATTTTCTGGAGGTCAAACAGCAAGGCTTGGGTGACACGCATCCTGTTTGCCCAGTGGGCAAATCTTCTGTTTGGCCTAAATGTCAAACGGTACCTGCTGGACAAGAGCCTCCCACTCAAGGCCTTGCTGGTCATGGACAATGTGCCAGCTCATCCTCCAGGGCTTGAGGAAGACCTGCTGGAGAAGTTCACCTTCATAAAGGTGATGTTCCTCCCCCTCAACATGACTCCCTTCTGCAGCTGATGGATCAGCAGGTCATCTCCAATTTCAAAAAATTATACACCAGGGAGCAGTTCCATCACTGTTTTGAGAGGACTGATGGAACAACCCTTACCCTGCGTGAATATTGGAGGGACCACTTTGACATTGTCAGCTGTGTCCAGCTGATCAAGATCGCCTGGGATGGGATCAGCCAGCATAATTTGAATGCAGCATGGTGTAACTTGTGGCCATGCTGCGTTGTTCCACAGGAGTCTCCTGCACCTGCAGAGGATTCTGCAGTGCTGCAGGAAATTGTGTCTTTGGGGAGGACCATGGGGCTTGAGGTACACAAGGAGGATGTGTCTGAGCTTGTGGAGGGGCACGGACACGAACTCAGCACCCAGGACCTCATGTTACTGCAGTGTGAGTCTTTGAAGTCCTCCGTGGAGGAGGAGGAGGAGGAGGAGGAGGAGGAGGAGGAGGAGGAGGAGGAGGAGGAAAACAGCAAGGAAGAGGTCTCTTCAGAGGAACTCAGGGAGATCTGTGAATCCTGGGAAAAGATCCAACTTTTTCCAGCAACACCACCCAGACAAGGCAGACATCCAGGACCGTGTCCACAGCTTTGACACATTTGTCACAGGGCAGTTCAAAGGGATGCTCAAAAAGCGCCAGAAACAGCAGACTATGGAGAGGTTTCTTGTAAAAAAAAAAAAAAAAAGTCCAGGCCGGAAGAACCAGAATCTTCTTGTTCCTCTGCTGCTCAGTTGCCATCCTCTTGCAAAGACTCTTGAACTTGTTGTTTCAAGTGTTAAAGTTTTTCCCCAATGTCGTTTCTTAACATGTTTTCCTGTGTTTAACCATGTTTTCCTGTGCAAAAATTGTGGCATGTGCAAAAAGTATGTTTGGTGCAGTCCCTTAGGTTTGAGCTGCCAAAGAACAGCACTCATAAACATAAAGTTTGGCATGTCTAAAGAAAAGTGCAAAAATGACACTGAAGTTTACTGCTACTGTGCTGTACTGTACCATGTCTGAAAAAATATTTTTGATGTTTGAAATATTGTTGGGAATGTTTATTCTTGATAAATAATGTATTGGTACAGTATCTGTACCTTTAAAGTGCACTTTAAAAGGGTTTGGACAAAAAAACAGGTGTCTGTGTCTTTTTCCTAGGCTCCAGAACAGATTAATTAGTTTCCCATTCATTCCTATGGGTAACTGCGTTTTGGATAACGAATTTTTTCAGATAGCGAATTGCCGCGGAGAATGAATTAAATTCGTTATCTGAGGTACCACTGTATTTGGCACAGATTAGGGGCATGAAACCCTGGGGATGACAATTGCTCAACAATGTCATCCACATATAAGCTGAAACGAACTGGAGCAAAAACACAAGTTTGCCTAGCCCCTTTTGTGGATGACATAGGATCTGTTTGATGTCTAGTGATGATACAGCATACCCTCAATCAAGTACTGTATTATTACAAAGACATTTAATTAGAAAGAGAAAGACTATCCCTCCTCTTCTTCCCCCTCCTCCTCCCTCCCCTCCCCTATCCACCCCCCCCCAAACTCTATACTCTACAGCCAATGATATCTGGACTACAGCCAATCAATATTGGGTATGATATGTATATCTCATACTATACAATATCTCACACCTCATTATGCTGCTATGTCTGAAGAAGTGCACATGTGCATGAAATGTCACATTAAAATATGAAAGTTAGTCTTTAAGGTGCCACATGTTTGTGTCTTTTGTTTTGTTTTGTTTTTTTGTTTTTCTGTGATTTTTGCCTGAAATTCTTGAAAAGACTAACACGGCTACCCTCTAAATGTACCTGTGTATTCATGTCTCACACGATGACCAACTATTCCACAAAAAACTGGTCCAGTAGTGACCCCAATAGAGACAACCCTAGAACATAAAGATAGTCACAGAAGGTTAGTAATCTAAAATGTAGCTTCAAGTGTTCCCCTCATGCTTGAAGTAATATTCAGTAAACATAACTCACAGCTATACAAAGAGAACCAGTACGAACTGTTATTATTTAATACAAGCCCCAAAATATGGTTCTAGGCTCTGAGCTGCACATCTTGAGAATTATCTCAGCTCATTTCCTTCTCCTCTGAGTTTATTTATTTATTTATTTATTTATTTATTTATTTATTTATTTATTTATTTATTTATTTATTTATATACCGCTCCATCTAGCTACACGGCTACTCTGGGTGGTTTACAAAACTGAACAGAAATCAAACCCATAAATAATACAATACTATATAATAGATAAGCACAAATAAGTAAAAACATAATAACTAGTAAACAATATATATCAAAAACATTGAAGAGGAGCAAGATGGGCTACAGATAAAAACAAAATAAAATATGTAATAGCAATCATTAGTAGAACAGATTAATATCCAGGGGAAGCCTTTTTAAACAGCCATGT
This sequence comes from Phrynocephalus forsythii, assembly GCA_029282475.1. Taxonomy (NCBI): domain Eukaryota; kingdom Metazoa; phylum Chordata; class Lepidosauria; order Squamata; family Agamidae; genus Phrynocephalus; species Phrynocephalus forsythii. Next base: position 3,899,042 of record JAPFRF010000016.1, on the reverse strand, counting down.
CATTAGATGTTTCTTAAAGACTGGGAGGGAAGATGCCAGACAGATCTCAGGAGGAAGTTGGTTCCAGAGCCGAGGGGCCGCCACTGAGAAAGCCTGATTTCTCATCAAAGATTTACGGGCCACCTTCAGCGACAGCACCCTCAAATGTCCTGCCTGAGATGATTTATTTATTTTATTTATATTTATTTATTATTGGATGTATACTCCGCCCATCTTCCCACGGGAACTCTGGGCGGCTTACAAGGCTGAAACAAGTCAGCAGGTACAATACAATGTAAATACAACAACAACTACTACAAACACTTACATATAGTTAAAAAGAAAAAAGCAGCTTAAAACGCCCTTGTTATAATAAGAAGAGAAAACCTTGCTGCAAAACAACACGCTCCTAATAAGAGAGGTCGATGGCGGTGAGGTAAGGGAAAAAAAATAAAAAAAAATTAAGCTAGGTCACCAAAGGCCTCGCGAAATAAGATGGTCTTAATTGCTCTGCGAAAGGCCAGCAGGGACTCTGCAGAGTGCACCTCGCTGGGTAAGCTGTTCCATAGAGAGGGGGCAGCGGCCGAGAAGGCCCGGTTCCGTGTGAGGGAACGCCTGGCCTCTCGGGGGGTGGAACCCGCAGCGAGTGCGCCCGCGACTGCCGAACCGGTCGGGCCGAAGTTGACCGCTGGACGATCCGCTCTGCCAGGTAGTCAGGTCCCAAGCCATGGAGGGTTTTATAAACTAAAACCAAGACATTGAATCTGATCCGGGATGCAACGGGTAGCCAATGCAGCTGAGCCAGAACTGGGGTGATGCGGTCGTAACGGCGTGCACCCACCACCAGTCTGGCCGCCGCATTTTGCACCCGCTGCAGCCGCCGGAGGAGAGTCAAGGGCAACCCCATGTAGAGAGCGTTGCAGTAGTCCAGCCTCGAGATCACCAGCGCCTGCACCACTGTTCTCAAGGAGTCGACGTCCAGGTAGGGACGAATCTGGGCAATCTGACGAAGGTGGTAAAATGCGGTCCTGGCCACGGACGCCACCTGGGCCTCCAGGGTCAGAGCCGGGTCAAGGACCACGCCCAGATTCTGAACCCTCTCCGCCAGCTGGAGGGAAACACCCTCCAACCTGGGGAGAGGGCCTCCATACCCAGACGGGAAACTCCCGAAGAACATCACCTCGGTCTTCTCGGGGTTGCGTTTGAGCCTGTTGGCCCCGGTCCAAGCCATAACCACCTCCAAGCACTGGTCGAGGGACCGGACAGCTTCCACTGCAGAGGTGGAAAAGGAGAGATAGAGCTGCGTGTCATCAGCGTACTGATGACTGCACACTCCAAATCTCCTAATGACCCCAGCCAGCGGCCTTACATAGATATTAAACAGCATGGAGGAGAGAGACGAGCCCTGCGGAACCCCACAAGGGAGTGTCCACGGGGCCAACAACTCTCCACCATGCTGCACATACTGAGACCGATCCTGGAGGAAGGACCGGAGCCAACTGCGAACAGTGCCTCCGGTACCCACCTCCAGGAGCCGGTCCAGTAAGATACCGTGGTCGACGGTATCGAAGGCCGCTGACAGATCCAGGAGGACCAACAGGGTAGAGCAACCCCTGTCGGCCGCCCGGATCAGGTCATCTTGCAGCGCGACCAGAGCTGTCTCGGTTCCCCGGCCAGGCCTGAAGCCGGACTGGCAAGGATCAAGGCACCGCTGTTCCTCCAGAAATGATTGAATCCGCACCGCGGCCACCCTTTCAATAACCTTGCCCATGAAGGGAACATTGGCGATCGGACGGTAGTCCCCCTCGCGGAAGGAGGCGGTGGCGATGGCCGCAGCCCACTCGGGCATGCTCCCTCCGGTAGATTTAATTAGCCATGATGGGCAAGGATCGAAAGGAATGGTCGCGGGACGGCAATGGGCTATTGCCCTGGAGGCATCAGATGGTGAAACAGGCCCAAACTCAACCAATCGAGGAGAGCGGGGGGGTGAGGAGGCTGGGGATGGCAGGGGATGGCTAGAGCTGCTGGAGTCAAAGCCGGCACGGATGGCCTCAATTTTTGATCTAAAAAAGACTGCGAAATTCTCACTACTGAAATCAGTAGGAGGAGGCCTGGCCAGACTAGGATTGGTGAGGTCTCGAACCACCCGGAAGAGTTCCGCCTGGCGGTTCGAGGCCTCATCAATTCTCAGGGAGTAGAAAGATCTTTTGGCCTCCCTGATCGCTCGCGAGTAGCGCCTAGTCTGGATAACTACTGCAGTCTTGTTATTCACCGTCCGGTCCTGCCTCCAGATGCTCTCAAGTCTCCTGCGATCAAGCTTCATCACTTGTAACTCCGCCGTGAACCACGGTGAAGCACGAGCTCTGCTTCGAAGGAGACGCTTGGGGGCGATTCGGTCAACGGCACTGGCAGCTGACTCAAACCATTGGTTAGCCATAGCCTCGGCCGAATCGTCAGCCAGACCACCAGGGAACTCCCCGAAGGCTTCTCGGAACCTGGCCGGATCAAGAAGCCTTCGGGGGCGTGCCCAAACAGGGGGCCGTTGATCCCCGCGGGGAGGGGCCTCCACCGTCAGGGAAAAATACAACAGGTGATGATCTGTCCATGACACAGGAGAGGAAGCAATGTCCCTCACCTCCAGATTGGAATCCCCCGACTTGGAGGTAAACACCAGGTCCAAGGTATGCCCGGACCTGTGGGTAGGGCAAGAAACAAGCTGGGATAGATTCATGGACGTCATGGTGTCCATGAATTCCAGAGCTACACCAGCGAGCCCATCGCCAGCATGCACATTGAAGTCCCCGACGACTAGAAGCCGGGGGGACCTCAACAGAGCAGCGGCAATGAACTCCGAGAGCTCTGGTAGGGATTGCGCTGGGTTGCGGGGAGCACGGTAACCCAGCACAATGCCAAATCTATCCCGCTGTCCCACCAACAGGTGTAGGCATTCTAACCCCGGACTCACCAATGTCGAGGCCCTGGTCACAAAAAGCGATTCCCTGTAAACGATGGCGACCCCTCCCCCCCTCTGACCCTCCGGCCTGCCAACTCCCTGAACCAGAAACCCGGGTGGACACAGCTGGGCGAGGGAAGCTCCCCCCTCTGAGCCCACCCAGGTCTCTGTGATACAGGCCAGGTTGGTCCTGCTGTCAACAATGGTGTCAAAGATGACAGCGGTCTTATTGTGGACCGACCTGGCATTAAGAAGGAGACAGGTCAGGCTGGAGGCGCTGGTGGAGTGGCTACCGGACACGTGGCAGTGGAATGGGGAGTCAGAACGCGGGACAGGCGCAAGTTGCCTGACCCTAGTTCTTCTTAACCGACCAACTCCCCAGTTCTGAGCATATCGTCCACGGCCCAACACGGTTGGTATTTGAGTCCCTGCGGTCATGGTGATCTAGCAAAAAAAAAAAAAAGGCAAATACAAAGGGTACAGGCAAATACAAAATTAACAAACAATAATAATTAAACAAGAGCAAATAGTAGGTAATAAACTAACAAACAAATATACTAACCAATAATAAAAGCAACTAAAAGTTAAGCAACTGGGCGAGCTGCCAAGTGTAGATGCAACACACCTGGAATTAAATAAGATGGATCTAACCAGGTGATTTCAAGGCTGAGCTGATAATATCAAGGGCACAGCAATTGGCAGATTGCCTAACAGACCAAGTACCCTATAACGAAAAATAAAAAGGCAAAAGCAAAATAAATAAGATAGATAGGCAAGAGAACAACCAAAATAAAATAAAAGAAATAAAATAGAATAAAATAACATAAAAATTGGGCGTAAAGGCCAGGTGCTGATGGAAAACTGGGTAGAACGGAGGAGGGGGGAAAGAAAGGGGCAGAGGGACAGATTGAGCTGGAAGGCTATGGGGGGGGAAAGAAAACTGATGGTAAGAATAAAATAAGAGTAGGAAGGGGGGGGTGAAAGAAAGCGAGGATCCGCAGCATTGGGTCACCCATTGGAATCCCTATCTCCTCCTCCCCCCCACCCCCTCCCCCAAGTCCCCCAAATCCAACCCTATCCTTCAGGCGCTTTGTCTGAGATAAAAGTTGAAGGAGAGTCCTGTCCATGCAGCGCGGCTGGAGATGAAAAGCCGCCATGCCATGCCCAAGTCCCAAAGGAAGAAAAAAGGGGGGGGCGCCGGTGGCCGAAAAGTCACCCGAGTATCCAAGCCGCCAGTGGCCGTTCCACCATCCGACCCCCCAGTCGGGGGACAAACAGACTCCGGCGGCCGACTTGCCGCCGGAGGCTGGAACAACGAAGAAGGGACGCCGGACCCTGAGGCAGCCAAAAGGACTCCGGGAGACTCCGGGAGGACTCGCCGGCGACCGAATCTCCGCCCAAGCTTCCGAGCCGGGATTGTGAGCCAGGAGATCACAGGCGAGCGAACCACCGCCCGGGCGCCCGGACCAACGTTTCGCCGGCGGCCGAAACACCGCCCGATCGCCGGCGCCAGTAGCCAGCGTGCCCAACCATCACACAAACCTGCCACGGAATATGGCAAGATGGTAAACGCCAGCAGAGCGATGGAGGCGGGCAGCCAGCGCGACATCCAGCTCTTCACCATAGCGCAGCGCCGGCCAGGTCGTAAAGGGACCTGTGAGCAGCCAGATGAAAACAAGGGCGAACAAAGTCCCATGGCTGGAAGGAGTCCGAGGCAGGACGGGTCCCCCGTGATCAGTTGGAGACAGCGGCGAGCTGGCAGACAAGAGGCTGGCAGGACCCCCGACAGGGCTCCGGCAGTCGACGGCACCAGCGTACCAGGCTCCAGCACACAGCAGTCCCGGGAGGGAGCCAAGATAGCGGTCACGGACCGCGGACCCCCAGGTCTTCAGAGACAGCCAGAAGTGCGAGCCGGACCACGCTCGATGCTCTTTCCTCGGCACAGCCGGAGATCGAACCACGGATAGCCGAGGGGCTCGCCGCATGGTTGATTCAGGAAAGCAGCACGAGAAGGGAAGGGACGCTCAGCAAGTAGGTACCTTGAAGCGGCGGCAGATCGGATGTTAAGCCGCGAGATGACAGCTCGGGCCAGATGTTCAGGCTCCCGATTCGACCAGTCAGTCGCTCGGTTCGATTTAGGTCGCCCAGCTGAGCCCCTTTTGACCCCCCTCTCAGTGCCCGAAAATGAGACCTGGCCGAGCCCAACAAAATTAAAGGAAAAACATCACATTCAGCAGCGCAAAATGTAAAAATATGTGAAAGCACAAGGGCACGCTAGAAAAACCGTGGAAGCTGCCGATCGCCATCTTGGTTGTCTGGTGTTATGGGCAGTATTTTGCAGCAGAAGCCGTTCTACCAGATAGCAAGGTCCTAAACCGTTTATGGCTTTGTAGAGCTGCCTAGATGCCCTAAGCACATCCAATCTTGCCTGATTTCAGAAGCTAAGCAGGGTTGGCCCTGGTTAGTACTTGGATGGGAGACCACCATGGAATACCAGATGCTGTAGGCACCTGGAGTAGGAACTGGCACACCACTCCAGTATTCCTGCCAAGAAAACTCCATGGACATGGAGTCACGAAGAGTCAGTCACCACACACACACACACACACACACACACACACACACACACACACACACACACACACACACACACACACACACAAAGTCATCATTAAGACCTTGAAATCAATGCAGAAGAAAATCGGCAGCCAGGGCAGTGCGGCCAGCGTGGGGGTTATATGTTGATGCTTCCTTAACCCTGTAACTAATATACCCACAGAATTCTGCACTAGCTGGAGCCTCCGCACTAATCTACAAGGCAGACCCCATGTAGAGAGCATTGCAGTAGTCTAATCTCAAGACTACGAGTGCCTAGACCAGAGTAGTGAGAGCACCAGGATCCAGGAAGGCACGCAGCTGAGCGATCTGCCTAAGATGAAAATGAGTGGCACAGACCACTGATGCTACCGGGGCTTCCATGGAAAGCATAGAGTCCAATATTGCACCCAGACTACACACTTCATCCTGCACAAAGAGAGTCACCCCCCAAGATGAGGGAGCTTCCCAAACTGCCCACCACTGGTGCCCCCACCCAAAGGACCTCTGTCTTGTCCAGGTTCAACCTCAGTCTGTTCACCCTCATCCATCCCAGTACAGCGTCCAAACAGGTGTCAAGGGACGAAACAGCATCCACTGCAGATGGAAAAAAGGAGATATAGAGCTGCATGTCATCAGCATATTGATGACACGAGGCCCCATACCTCCTGATTACCTTCCCCAGTGGTCTCATATAGATGTTAAAAAGCATGGGGGAGATTACCAACCCCTGTGGCACCCCACAATTGAGGCACCAAGGGGTATAGGCAATCTCCTCCAGCTGTACTCTCTGGGGCCGGTCCTCCAAGAAGGAACGGAACCATTGCAAGGCAGTGCCTCCGATTCCTAACTCAGAGAGCCTCCCCAGGAGGACACTGTGGTCGACGGTATCAAAGGCCGCTGAGAGATCAAGGAGGACCACCAAGGACAATTTGCCCTTGTCAGTTTAATATGTTTTGCAATTGCAATAAAAAGCCAGGTTCAATAAGAGCTTATGGTATATACCACAAAAAGAAGGTGGTTTAGGGTTACCTAACATTAAGCTATATTACATAGCCAATCAATTAAGACATATTCCAGACTTAATAATAGGAAATGACAACTTAATTTGGAGAGACTTAGACATTACACAAAAAGAGAATTTTTTTAAAGGAAGACATTAAAGTTCAAGTGAAAAAGATAAATAATCCATTCTTGAAAAATACTATGGAATGTTGGAGGAACTTCAGGGAGATTTTAAGCCCATTGGTTTCACCTTGGACACGAATAACAGAGATTAAGAATTTCCCAGAAAATTTAAAAGGGAAGTTAAATATGCTACTGCATGATAAAAATGTTATATTCTTGCGGGATTGGTTAAAGCAAATGCAGAGTAGACAAAGTATAAAGGAAAAATTGGGAGAAAATATTTCCTGGTTGAACATTATACAATTGGAAAAATGGACTAAAGAATGGATAACTAAAGTAGGGGAATGTAGAAAATTGACCAGATTTGAAGAAATTATAGATAGAAGAACAGAGGAAAGGAATAGTAAGTGAAATATATAAAATATTAATTCAGGAGGATAATAAAAAGTTATAAGTTAACAGATTTGGCAAGAAGATATTAATAAAAAGATAAAAAAGGAAGAATGGGGGGGAAATGTGGAATAAAAGAATAGTGAATAATATGTCAGTGAGAGTTAAAGAGTATATTGTTATAGAGTATATTGGAGATGATATATAACACCTGCAAAGTTAAATATAATAAATAAAGAAATATCTCTAATATGTTGGAAATGTAAAAAAGATAAAGGGACATATTTACATACAGTATGTGGTGGGCATGTGAGAAAAGGAAATTTGAATGGAATTTAGTTTTCAATGAAATGCAAGAAATATTAGGGGAAAAGATTCCAATGTCCCCCCAGCTGGTATTGTTAAATATAGTTGCAGATACACAACTGAAGAAAGAGGAGGGGGAATTGGTAATTATAATGGTTACGGCTGCAAGGCTGATTTTTGCCAAATACTGGAAATCTAATAATCAATTAGTAATGGAAGATGGTATAAAGAGTTATGGAATTTAGCTATTAATGATAAACTGACTTGTGAAATCAAAATTAGGAAAGGGCTGAGCAAGTCTAATGACTTTAATGGAATATGGGATAAATTACTGGTATATGTATTTCAAAAAGGTAAAGGGTACACACCTGGAGAAGACGCAATGTATTTCTGGAGAGAAATGGGCTGGTCAATATCATGAAAGTTGTAATTTTGTTTAAGTCCCGAGGGGGGGGGTTGGCACTGGGTCTATGTCTTTATATTTGTTATACCTTTGTTATATTGTTCTGTGTTATTTTCTCTTCCTTATGTCATTTTGCAGTTTATCTGTTCTTTTATAAATTTGTAATAAAATATTTTTTTTAAAAAAAGGTCATCATGCAGGGCAACCAATGACGATTCTGTTCCATGACGTGGACTGGAATGGATCAAGAGTGTCAGTTTCATCCAGGAGGCCCTGAGTCGGCCACCACTCTCTCCACAACCTTGCTAATAAATGGTAAGTTGGTGACATGCCTATAGTTGCCAATTTGTTCTGCTGCCGGCTGAGGCATATTTAAATTGTTTTAATTCTTTGATTGTAAGCCGCCCAGAGACCTTTGGGTAGTGGGCGGCATATAAGTTGAATAAATAAATAAATAAATAAATAAATAAATAAATAAATAAATAAAATATTCAGAATGGACCTAATGAGTGTCTCCTTGAGGGCAGGTGGAACCCTGCCCTCCTGGAGAGACCCATTAATTATTGCTGTGGCCCATTCAGTGGTAACTGGCCTGACCTCTTGTGACAACACCCTGGATTCAGGATAAATACATATGTAAATTATTAGCCAATCCCAACAGGAGGGCGGGGGAATTGTATGGTATAAAAGGGGTGGAGCCTGGTCTGTGAGAGTTAGTGAGTTGAGGGTTGTTGAGAGTGAGTGCTGGGAGAGAGCACTGCTCTGTTAGAGTTCAGTCAGGTAGGTTATGTGTCAGGGCTTTACTGGTTACTGGTTAATAAAGACAGGAAGGCTGAAAGAGTTGATTTAATCTATTTTATGTTTAAGGCAACGCATACCAACTTCAGACATTACTGTGTTTATTTATTTTCTCAATAAACTTCATTATTATTTTTATATTATACATCTGAGTCTGTCCCAGTTCATAAGGCGACAATTTAAAAAGATGGCAGTATTACCAAGAAGATCCTGTGAAGATTAATAACTTGATTCTTTACACACGTTTTAATCACAATCACATGTTTAAAAGGGAGGTGCCGTCACAATTTGGTGGGCAGCGGTAGGATTTTGAACACATCCAGTTTGCCTGAGGGGAAAAGTCACCAGCTCAAAATATTTAGTCTCTACCCTGTGAAGAAATTGAAACTGGAAGTTTAAAAAGAAGTCTTTAGTAAAAGTTAGACCTCAAGTTTTTTAGTAGTAGTCTGTGAAAGTTCCTCTGGAAAAGGGGTTAGGACTGAGAATTAGGTGAATCTAATTTCAGTTCTTGGAAGCACTGTGTGTGAGAGAGGAATTCTGACTTAAAAACTCTGTAGTGCTATCTGATTACTGTGGTGGGCCTGTTAGTGTCTGGAGGCCAGGATTTCAAAAGGAAAAGGAGTCTGGCTTAACCAAATTAAAGGACACCTGGAAGAGAAATCTGTAAAGATAGACTACAAATATAAATTTATATTTAAATATATATAAATTACAACAATTAAAACTAGAGATGGAGAAAGAAAGAATGGCCAGAGAAAGAGAGGAACGGGAAAAAGAGAGGGAAGAAAGACAATTAGAAAGAGAAAGAGAGGAACGGATAGAACGAGAGCGGAGAGAAAGAGAGATAGAATGAGAGCAGATGGCTTACCAATTAAAGATGCGAAAACTTGAGATAGCTGGCCAGGCAAATACCAGTAATAATAACAATAATTTGAATGAAACTACCAGGAAAATAGATTTGAAAAGGTTCCCTAGCTACAAGAAAGGAGATAGCATTGAAGCTTTCTTAGTTTCTTTTGAAAGGACATGTGAGGATTTAAATGTGTCAGAAGAAGAGAAAATGTCCTATTTGAGGCCATTATTATCCGGAATATTGGAATAAATATATGCTCAAATGGATAGTGATCATGCCTGAGATTATATGCATTTTAAAGAGTTAGTGTTTACTAGAATTGGCATTTCAGCAGAACAGCTGAGAAGATTTAGATCAATTACTAAAGGGCCAGGAGATACATATGCCTACCGATTGAGAGAAATATTGAATAAATGGTTGCAAATTGAAAATGCTAACACAGCTGAGGAAATAAAACAGGTTTTTGGGTTAGACAACTGTACAGTTTATTCCAGCCTGAGATCAGATTCCTAGTAAAGGACAAAAAAACCCAGAACATGATTGAAGCTGCTAAAATTGCTGATGAGATTAATATCATACGAGACAATAGATTTTCAGAAGTGACACCTAGAAATAGGTACTATCAACGAAAACCCTTCCAAAGTGATTCTAGGAATGTTAAATCCCCTCAGAATAAAAGGAGACAAGGGGGAATGGTTGGATCCCAGTCACCAAAGTCTGAGGGAAGGGAAGGAAAAGTTAAGAAATGGAGCCCTGAAAGCAAACAGAAATTAACGTGTTGGGAATGTTTAGAAGAGGGCCACACAAGACAATTCTGCCATAAATTAAAGGATAAACAAGACAAAACTGAGAAAAAAGGTGTTTCATATTCGAAAGAGTCATGAGGATATTTCCAAACACAAAGAAGTGGAAAAGTCAGATTCAGAAGATAGAAGTGAGGGAGAGACAGAGCTTCCCTTAGCAGAAATAGTTCATTGTTTTTTTATACACACTGATGAGAAGTTACTGGCAGCCTCAGGAGAGTCAGTAAACATAAATGGCAAAACTTATTTGGGTTTGATTGATACTGGCTCCAGAGTAACCTTAGTACACAATGACATTTTGAAGGCTGAAGATTTAAACACAGGTAAAACTTTAAGTGTGAAAGGAATAGGAGCTTCTAAAGTAGAATAGCCTATGGCCAGAGTGGAACTACAGGTTAGAGATTGGGAAGAAACCTTGGATGTAGGAGTTTCAGATATTTATTTATTTATTTGACACATTTATATACAGCTAACCATTTTCCGATCCAGAACTCAGGGCGGTTCACAAAACATAGCTAAAATAGCTAAAATAGCTAAAAACACAATAATCAATTAAAACAACGAGCACGGTGGAAAGAGGCAAGATAAAAAAAAGTGTAACGATGAGGGAAACCCTCAGTGGGGGGCAGCAGGTGAAGACAAGGAAAAGAAAAAAAATTAAACAGAAAAAGAGATGAGGTCACCATATGCCTCCTTAAAAAGCAACGTTTTCAGTGCCTTTTTGAAGGCGGGCAGGGACTCTGCAAGGTGCAGCTCACTCGGGAGTTGATTCCATAGAGAGAGGCCTACAACCGAGAAGGTGCGGTTATGGGTTGCCGACTTCCGCACCTCTCTCGGCGTGGCCACCCTGAGTGAGCGCGCCCGCGACGATCGAATGGGTCTGGCCTCAGTTGTGTCTCTGGGGGATCCGCTCCGCCAGGTATTCAAGTCCCAAGCCGTGGAGGGTTTTGAAAACCAAAACCAAGAACTTGAACCTAATCCGGAGAGCAACGGGCAACCAATGCAGGCGTGCCAGAACTGGGGTGATATGATTGTATTTACAAGCACCCACCACCAGTCTGGCCGCCGCATTTTGCACCCGCTGCAATCTCTGGACAAGGGTCAAGGGCAACCCCACGTAGAGTGCGTTGCAATAGTCAATCCTCGATATCACGAGGGCCTGCACAACCGTTCTCAAGAAGGCCTCAACGAGGTACGGGCGGATCTAGGCGATCCTGCGGAGATGGAAAAAAGCGGCCCTGGAGACCGCCATCACCTGGGCTTCCAGGGAGAGGGCTGAATCCAGGACCACACCCAGATTCCTGGCCCTGTCCGTAGGCTGGAGGGAAACACCCCCCAGGCTAGGGAGGGGGCCATTGTACCTAGACGTGGGCACCCCGAAAAACAGTACCTCGGTCTTCTCCGGGTTAAGCTTGAGCCTGTTCATCCTTGTCCATTCCAGGACCGCCTCCAGGCACAGATCAAAGGAGCAAACTGCCTCCACTGCAGAAGAAGAAAAGGAGAGATAGAGCTGTGTATCATCAGCGTACTGATGACAGCGAACTCTAAATCTCCTGATGACATCCTCCAGCGGCCTCATGTAAATGTTGAACAGCATGGGAGAGATTGCTGACCCCTGCGGCTCCCCACATGGGAGGGTCCAAGGAGCTAACAAATCCTCCCCCAGCTCAACCCGCTGAGTCTGGCCACTAAGGAAGGAGCGGAGCCAAGCAAGTGCCGAGCCCCCAACTCCCGCCTCGGCAAGCCGGACCAGCAGGTTACTGTGGTCGACAGTATCAAAGGCTGCTGACAGATCAAGGAAGACCAACAGGGTGGAACACCCCCTGTCAGCCTCCCTGAGGAGGTCATCTTGCAGAGCGACCAGGGCAGTTTTGGTCCCACGAAATGGCCTGAACCGGGACTGGAAGGGATCTAGGATGTGATTATCCTCCAGGTAGGTCTGAAGCCGGACAGCGGCCACCCTCTCAACTACCTTGGCCAGGAAGGGAACAATGGTGATCGGATGATAGTTGGCAAGATCGTCCAAGGCCAGGCCGGTTTTTTTTCAAAGTAGGCTTCACCACCGTCTCCTTCAGACGGGAGGGGAAAATTCCCTCCCCGAAGGAGGTGGTTGCAATGGCGGAAGCCCATTCCGGCATGTTCCCTTTGGCAGATTTAATAAGCCAAGCTGGGCAAGGGTCGAAAGGGGAGGCCGCCGGACGGCAGTAGGCCATGGCCCTGGAGGCCTCCGCAGTAGAAACAGGCCCAAACTCGACCAGGCGAGGCAACTGAGGTGGTGAGGCCCCGTGGATAACCGGGGAGAGGCTACTGCAGCTGGAGTCCAGGTCCGAGTGGATGGCCTCAATCTTGGATCTAAAATGGGTTGCGAATTGCTCACTAGTGAAATCACTAGGAGGAGGCCCCGGCTGACCAGGATTGGAGAGGTCTCGAACCACCCGGAACAACTCAGCCTGGCGGTTTGAGGCCTCACCAATTCTCAGGGAGGCATGAGCTGATCTAGCGTCCCTGATCGCGTGAAGATAACGGCTGGTCAGCTGTTTCAAGTGCATGTTTAATTGAAATAGATGTCTTAGAGCATGTGCAGACTGCTTTTGTAGTAACACGAGCTCAGACACACCAAGCTGAACAAAATAGTGAAAACAACACAGTTACAGATCAAATTTCAGTAGGAGAACTTGAGAGGGAAACTCAGCAGTCTGAAATGGTAGGAGAAGATAATTTAGCCAACATTCTAAAAGGGCCAGCAGCAGACTTTAGCCTAGAACAAAGGCAATACGACAGTCTGAAGGGATGTTTTGATTTAGTGGGATAGAATACACACTCTTTAAGTCCCGAACACCCTGAAAATTTCATACTAGAGGAGAGAATGATACAAGCCTTTGAAGAACTTCGTGTACCAGCAGAGAACTCCAAACTGGAAATATATTTTAAATTAAAAGAAGAAGAAGAAAAATCAGCTACACAACTTGATGACAAAGATAATAAAATGAGACACATAAACAATCAATTACAATCATCAAGAGAGCTAACTGCTGAATTAGAAGAAATAAGAAAACAACAAGATAATATATTTAAAAAGGCACAGAACAAAGAACAGGACTTGTTGACAGAACTGGAGGAAATGAAATGTTCATTGCTAAAGAAAGAGGAGACTTGTAAAATTAGAAACTGAGTTACAGACTGCAGTGAAAACATTAATTCAAGTCACTGAACAAAATGAAGAAATGGCAAGAGCTTTGGAAAGTTCTATTAATGTTGGAAAAGATTTGAAGCATCAATTAGAGTGTGCACAGTCAGAATGCATGCTTCTAATAAAGGGAAAAGAAACAAGAAACTCTGATGACACAACTCTCCAGGTGCAAGTCCAAGAGCTTTTAGATGAAAACCATATTCTTGAGAAAACTATTAAAAAATTACAAGAAAGAGAAAAAGAGCTAAAAGAAACAAACAGAGACTTAAGAAATGAATTGGAGTGCCTGAAGGAGAAGATGAAGAGTAACACCTGGGAAGAACACCTACAGCATGTGAACATCGTACTCCAGCGGATCCAAGAGGCCGGAATGACGATGAGAGGGTCCAAGTGCCAACTAGGAAATCCAGAAATTAACTACCTGGGACATGTCATGGGACGAGGTGTGATCAAACCCCTGCAGAAAAAGATGGACGCGTGGGCAAGACTGACCACCAAAAAGGAGGTGAGATCTTTTTTGGGAGGACTTGCAGGATATTACAGGAGGTTTATTCCACATTTTAGCACCATGGCAGCACCACTGACTGAACTGACAAAAAAGAAGCACCCGAGTGTTATACAGTGGTCGCCTGAATGCCAAGCTGCATTTAAGAGACTAAAACAAGCTTTAACATCAAAGCCCATCTTAACAGCTCTGGACTATGACCGAGAATTTTGGATCTACACTGATGCATCTGGTATTGGACTAGGGGCGGCGATATGCCAGGAAGAGCAACCAGGACTTTTAAAACCAGTGGTATTCATCAGAAAAAAATTCAGCCTGGTGAATGTCATCTCTCCACAATAGCAAAGGAATGTTTAGATATTATCTGGTCTGTAAACAAGTTGAAACCTTATATATGGAGCAGAAAGTTTATACTATGTACTGATCACTCCCCTTTGATCTGGCTGAACAACATGAAGAGTCACAATAGTAAACTTATGAAATGGGCTTTGTTATTACAGGACTATACATTTGAACTGAGAAAAGTAAAGGGAGTGAAAAATTTGGTATCGGATGCCCTTTCGAGAAATCCGATTGATGACTAATGCTTAAAATGTAAACCAAATATATGTACTTATGCATCTTAACCTGGATTGATTCTAGGATGATCGATAAGGTCTTTACAGGTATTTGAAATTATGATTTTAACCAATGTTATAAGAGTATAATCTATTTAACATGTAATGATATAGAAAGAATTATTGCCTTTAATGGTATCATATAGTAATAAGGTTGAACATGTTATAAAAACAGTTTATAAATATGTATAGTTGAATCTGATAAACTGAAGGATGTAATTCATTAGTTAAACAGGCTCCAGAAGAAAATTTTAAGTGAGCAAACCGAGGTAGGTTTACTCCCTTAAAATTTCTTTGTAAGGGGGGAGGAATTGTGACAACACCCTGGATTCAGGAAAAATATATATGTAAATTATTACCCAATCCCAGCAGGAGGGCGGAGGATTGTATGGTATAAAAGAGGTGGAGCCTGGTCTGTGAGAGTTAGTGAGTTGAGGGTTGTTGAGAGTGAGTGCTGGGAGAGAGCACTGCTCTGTTAGAGTTCAGTCAGGCAGGTTATGTGTCAGGGCTTTACTGTTTACTGGTTATTAAAGACAGGCTGGAAGAGTTGATTTAATCTATTTTATGTTTAAGGCAATGCATACCAACTTCAGGCATTATTGTGTTTATTTATTTTCTCAATAAACTTCATTATTATTTTTATATTATACATCTGAGTCTGTCCCAGTTCATAAGGCGAAGAAGATCCTGTGAAGATTAATAACTTGATTCTTTACACACGTTTTAATCACAATCACACGTTTAAAAGGGATGTGTCGTCACACCTCTTTTATAAGCCAGGACGGGCAAGGATCAAGCGAGGAGGTAGTGGCACAATGACAATCAAGGACTCTGTCCACTTGAGATGACATCACAGGTTGAAAGATGGTCATAGTGGCCAGGCAAGGCAGAGCACTGGATGTCTCTGCTCAATTTATTGCTGTCAACTGAAGGTCTAGGTCCCGGAGGATGGCCCCCACTTTAGATATTTAAAATGCTACAAATTGGTTGCAGAAAATACTAGGGGGAGGCCTATCACTGCAACCAACCCTGGAATGATCATGGACTATATGGAAAAGCTCAGCCTGATGGTTTGTGCTTCGCTTATCCAGATAGCAAAGTGAGATCTTTTGAAATTCTAATCTTGGCTGAGTAGATAGTCAATGTGATCTTAATGGCAGCTAGATTACCTACCGTCGGGGCCTGCCTCCAAATGCTCTCTAGCCTCCTTCTATTCCACTTTAGGGCCTGGAGGTCCTGGTTAAACCAAGGTGCTCCACAGACCCAGCAGCAAGGAGTGAGCATGTCAATTGCCCTGGAGGCAGCAGAGTACCACCCTTCCACCAAGGCATCAACAGGCGCACCAACCAGTTCATTGGGAATCTCACACATGACCTCCTGGAATCGCAAAAGATCCATAAGCCTACGTAGGTGGACCATCTTAATGGGTCCAGGCTCTTTTTGCCACCTGTGAATTAGAGTAACTGTGAGTAAACAATATTGAACATTTCCTGTCCTCCTCAACTGTGGTGATAGAACATGTCCTGTACCAGAAAACAGTTTGGTCTCCAATCAAGTAAGTAATGCATTGAGGTCAGCCCAGGTGGAGTCAGTGGCCAGGGGTGTCTTTCTTCAGCTGCACAAATTATAACAGCTGTGCCCCTACCTGGACAAGCAGAGCCTCATGACAGTTATGCATGCACTGGTAACTTCCTGTGTTGATTACTGCAATGTGCTGTACATGGGGAAACCTTTGAAGATGGTCTGGCAATTGCAACTGGTTCAGAATGGTATGGTACAGCTGGTGAGTGGGGGGCCGCCAAGGATCACATCACGCCAATTCTATATAACATTGGTTACCAGTTGCTGCCCAAACCCAATTCAAAGTGCTTGTTCTGACATAAAAAGCCCTAAACCAGGGTTTAGGCCCTAGATACCTGAAGGACCAGCACCTTCCATATGAACTGTAATGGAATTAGGATGATGGGACATAGTGTGATTTATAAGGCTCAATATTAACTGCACATTATCAGCTTTTCACCAAACGCTTATCTAAGGAATGCAATAGGCCAGACATAAGAAGCCAGGTTAGAGGAGATTGGACAGCTACTATTGGTCAATTATTTCACATGACATCTCAAAGATTCTCAGAGCTGGGCAAAAGAAAAGTTTCTACTTAAGGCTATGAGAAAAATATTTGCTTAGAATTCAGCTTCAAGATGTAGTCAGCTAGAGATTAGTCCTAGCCAGCCTAGACATTGAAATTTCCATAGTATCTAAGCTAGTGAGTGTATCATAGACTTTATTATTTTCAGGCAATATTATATGATTGTATCTGATAAGCATTTTTATATTTTCCTATTGATTTTCATTGATTTTATGAGTTGTTTTTTCATTTTTGTAACTTAGAATAGTGAATAAAGGAATTTAATTGAATTGATGCTCTCAGGCCATTTGTTTTCTTTAAAAGAAAGAAGGAACTCACGTAATTCTCGGCCAGAGACGCTCCTACCCCAGAGTTTCATTACATGAACCTACCTAGCAATTAAGATCTTGCCAAAGGGGCCTTTTAAAAGAGCCATCCCTGAAGGAGGTGAGAGGGATGGCTTGTAGACACAGCCTTTCTGGCAGCTGTCCCCAGGCTATGGAACGCCTTCCCAAGTGAGAACTGCCTGGCACAAACATTGATGATATTTTGGCACAAGGTAAAAACCTTCCAGAAGTTTTTTAATTGATATAACATAGATTGTGAGTCCTGATGGCAATTTTAATGTAGTGTTTTTAATGTTTTAAATTGTTTTACTTTTTCATTTTAATTGTTGTAAGCCATCCAGAGACCATTGGGTAGTGGTTGGCATATAAAGTGTATGAATGAATGAATGAATGAATGAATGAATGAATGAATGAATGAATATTGAGAAGGTGGAGGTGTCTCTAACATCCACCAGCTAGGTGATGTCATCATGGAGGAGTGGAAGAGGACTCTGGTGGCAACCTGTGAAGCTCTGGTGAACTCTATGCCCAAGAGAGTTAAGGCAGTGCTAGAAAAATAATGATGGCCATACAAAATATTGACACTTTGTGCCGAATTTGGACTTTGTCATTTAGGGGTGTACTCACTTTTGTTGCCAGTGATTTAGACATTAATGGCTGTGTGTTGTGTTATTTTGAGGGAACAGCACATTTACACAGTTATACAAGCTGTGTACTCACTGCTTTACATTGTAGCTAAGTGTCATTTCTTCAATGTTGTCACATGAAAAGATATGCTAAAATATTTACGAAATGTGTCTGGGGGGTTGTATTCTATCCCCCTAATTAAGTACCCAAAGGGTGATCATAGGCCCTTTGTACACAACCCCTAAACTCCGCCGCAAATGGCTTTAAGCTCCGGAGCTTAAAAATGTTTCCCCACCAGCTCCGGCGTTTACAGGAAATTAAGTGTGACCACGCCCACTTTAGCGCGTCCCAGCGCACCTTTCAAGTACCTGCTCTCTGGAGGTGAAAATTCTTTGATGCGGTGTAACGATAGTGAGTGCGGGGCTCTCCTCGCTTCTGTTTGTTGTTTTTTGGCTCCCGCTCCTTTAAGAGCTACTTAAGAGACTGGAATGTTGCCGCGGCAAGAGCGAGAGGCAGAACGGAGGTGAGCCACGTCTCTTTTCTTCCTGTTTTTTCTCCCTCCCCTCACGCAGCCAGCAGCCAGGAGTGCCGAGGGGGTGGGAATGCAGGAACAGCGACAAACCCCTAAGATCTCTGGTCCCAATTTAAGTGGCCCATAAATATACTCTCTTCAGCTTGGAGAGATGTGACCAGTTGGGTACCCCAGGGTTTTGTTCTGGGTTCAGTGCTGTTCAATACCTTTATTAATGATTTGGAGGAAGGAATAGAGAGTGTGCTAATTAAATTTGCATATCATACCAAATTGGGAGGGGTTGCTAATTCCCTAGAGCAGTGTTTTTCAACCGGTGTGCCGCGGCACATTACTGTGCCGCGAGATGTTGGCTGGTGTGCCGCGGCGCCGGGGAGCCGGAGGAAGGTGGGGCGTCCAGAAAGAAGCCGCCGCCACCACCACCGCCTCCCAGGCCGCTCCCGCCGCCGCGGCCGAAGCTGCTCCCGCTGCCGGAGCCCTTATCAAGGGCTCCGATCGGAGAGCCCAGCTGGTAGGCGGCCTGTCAAAGAGAGACCGGCCAGAGCGCGGCAAGGCTGCAAGCCTTGCCGCTGCTGCTGCCGGTCACGGGCGGTCCGCCGCCGCCGCTGCCGCTCGCCTCGCTGGGCAAGGCCCCGATCCTCGGCTGCGCGGATGGAGCCGGGAGCCCTCCCCTGGTAAGGCAAAGGAGCCTCAAAAGGGGTGTGGGGGCGCCGGCTGAAGCAGACAAACCGCACGTCCGGAGCAGCCAAAAATCTCGCCGCCAACCACCCAGAGACTACTTGAAGTGGTATGGGGCGGTATATAAGCAGAACACACACACACACACACACACACACACACACACACACACACACACACACACACACACACACACACACACATGCACCCCCTTGGCGCGGGTGAAGTGAAGGGGACCCAGGCGGTGGGAAATGACAGATTGGGGGGGGGGAGGGGGGGAGAAGATGCTTGGACAGCCGGATGTGCCATGAATGGTTGGAGGAGGGGCGGGCGACTGGGGTGGGGGTGGGGTGGGGGAAGGCGCGCCAGCATTCCGAACGATGGAATGAATGAATGAAGCTGCAAAGCTATTGCTGGTTTGCCTTTTGCATCAGTGGAGAAAGCAGCTTCCAGTGGAGACTCGTGTGGTATATGACAGAATCAGGCAGAAGGGCCTAGAGGATAGGATGAAAATCCAAAATTACCTAGACAGTTTAGAGTGCTGGGCCAAAGCTAATGGAATGGGTTTCAACAGAGGGAAATGTAGGATGCTGCATCTAGGTAAAAAGAATGAATTGCACAGATATAGGATGGGAGATACCTGACTGGAAAATAGTACCTGTGAAAGGGATCTGGGAGTCTTGGTGGACCACAAATTGAAAATGCGTCAGCAGTGTGGTGCGGCAGCCAGGAAAGTCAACATGATTCTTGGTTGCATCTACAGAACCATAGTGTCTACATCAAAGGAAGTGATAGTACCACTTTATTCTACTCTGGTCAGACCCCACCTGGAGTACTGCATCCAGTTCTGTGCACCTCAATTTAAAAAGGATGTTGACAACCTCGAACGTGTCCAGAGGAGGGCAACCAGGATGGTTGAAGGTCTGGAAGAAATGCCTTATAAGGAAGGGCTTAGGGAACTGGGAATGTTTAGCCTTTCAAAAAGAAGGCTGAGAGGGGATATGATAGCTATGTTTAAATATTTGAAAGGATGTCATATTGAAGAGGGAACAGGTTTGTTTTCCATGGCTTCAGATACTAGGACTTGGGGCAATGGTTTCAAACTACAGGAAAAGAGACTCCATTTGAACATTTGGAAGAACTTCATGACAGTTAGAGCCATTCGGCAGTGGAATATGCTGCCACAGAGGGTGGTGGAGTTTCCTTCTTTGGAGGTTTTTAAGCAGAGGCTGGATGGACATCTGCCGGAAAAAGTGTGATGAGGGTTCTTGCATGGCTGGGGATTGGACTGGATGGCCCTTGAGGTCTCTTCCAGCTCTATGATTCTAGATTCTATGATTCTATGGTACTACTATGTACAGAAGCAAAACTCTATTCTACCCCAATAATCACATTGAGGTTTGCTTAGGTCATAGAACAGTTATGGGGAGAGGGGGCAAAGGTTTAAGTAGACATGGTTTCTCTATAGAGAAAAGAGCAGAATGTAACAGAAGTTATGTGGTTATACCTCTGGTCTTCAAAATGGCAGAAGATAAGTTCAATTAAGTGATGCTATTTCAAATTATTTAACTCTGTTACATCACATTGAAGAATTCAGCATACTACCAAATGCATATTTTCCTTACATTTTTATTAATAACATAGTAAAGGCTTAGTTCAAGGACGAGGTCTGAATATTCAGAAAGCACACTGGAATATTTCTAGAAAGAATAAGTCCTCTTTTAAATGCTGTCAGGTTCGGCCATCTCTGATAAAAGCCAAAATCTATAAAAGGAAGGAAAAAGCAGGTTACTTACCTGTAAGTTAGGTGCTTCGAGTAGACATCTGTGAATACACACAGTGGGTTCTATTGCACCTGCGCAGTAGTCTTCGGCCCTTCTAAAGCTTAAGAGCTGCAAGTCCCTCCCTCCTCCACTGCGCATGCTCACCCTCATTCCCGCCTTAGCGCTCAGTTCCCCTCTGATCCGCCACTGACCAATATAGGTCCTATATAGCCATGACGGAGAGAGGGGAGGCGGGCGGGTAGTGTGTATTCACAGAGGTCCACTTGAAGAACCTAACTTACAGGTAAGTAGCCTGCTTTTCTTCTTTGTGGACTCTGTGAATCCACACAGTGGGTGACTAGCAAGCAGACTCACCGGAGGTGGGTCGTCATGGGAAGGTAGCTGTCAAAACAGCTTTCCCAAAGGCAGCTTGTCTCCTGGCCCGGACATCAAGTCTGTAGCATTTCACAAACGTAGATGGGCGAGACCAAGTCGCTGCTCTGCATATGTCCTCCAGCGGTACTCCTTTGAGAAAGGCTGTTGAGGTAGACATAGCCCTGGTGGAATGGGCTTTTGGTTGGACTGGCAATGGTGTGTGGGCCAGTTCGTATGCTAGTTTGATGGTAGTGACTAGCCATCTGGAAATTGATTGAGGCAATACCTGATGGCCTGTGGATGGCTCACAGGTCCGAACAAAAAGTTTGTGTGTTCTCCTGACGGGGGCAGTTCTGGTGGTGTAGAAGAGAAGAGCCTCTTGACGTCAAGGGAGTGAAGTTTTCTTTCCAAGTGACTGGCTGGGTTTGGAAAGAAAGTTGGTAGAATCAGTGGTTGTGATGCATCGAAAGGTGATGCTACCTTTGGGACAAAAGCAATGTCCGTGTGTAGTTCCACTTTGTCATGGTGGAACTTGAGAAAAGGAGGACCCACTCTTAGGGCAGCTAGTTCTGAGGCCCATCTGGCTGAAGTGACAGCTACAAGGAACACTGTCTTCAAAGTCAGTAAGTAGAGTGAGGTAGTGGCAAGTGGTTCGAAAGGTGGTTTGGTGAGGCAGCTCAGTACAATGGAGAGGGACCACTGAGGTGTGGGACCCTTGGTGCGTGGACGAAGGTTTGCCAGACCTCGGAAAAACTGTTTGAGCTTCGGCTGCCTGAATAGGGCAGCTGCCTCTGAATCGCATGGTTGATGGGCTACCACGGCTGCTGCATACACTCTCAGTGTAGACACAGTGAGGCCTCTGTGGAAGAGCATCAAGAGGTACTCCAGTAGCGTGCTGATGTTAGTGGGCTGGTACGGGTAGTTGTGTTGTGAAGCAAATGCAACAAAGGATCACCACTTGTAACCATATAAGGTTTTGGTAGACGGTTTCCTGGAGTGGCTAAGGACATCCTCTACTGAGAGTTGATGTACCAGGCTGTCAGGTGTAGTGCTGTGAGGTCGGGATGTTGGACCTGCTCGTTGTTCTGGGTGTGAAGGTCCGGGTAAAGCGGAAGACGCTGGTAATCCGTTGCCATCAGCCGCAGCAGTGGGAACCAATGCTGCCTTGGCCACCATGGAGCCAGGAAGATCACCCTGGCTTTGTGATGCCTGATCTGGACCAAATTTTGCTGTATCAGCAGTATTGGAGGAAAGGCATATAGGAGGCCCGTCAGCCACTTGATGGAAAGAGTGTCACCTCTGGAGGTTTTGCCCAGTCCCGCTCGAGAGAAGTAGAGTGGGCACTTGGCATTGAGGTGAGTTGTGAACAGGTCTATGCACGGAGTGCCCCACCTGGAGCAAAGACTGCTGAATGCCTTCCTCGAGAGGTTCCACCCCTCCACCTCAGAGCCTGCTGAGTTCGTTTGCTTTGATGTTGTCCTTGGATGAGATATGGGTGGCAATTGGACGGATGTTCCTGCCGATGCACCATGTCCAAAGTTTGATGGTGAGATGGAGCAGGGATACAGAGTGTGTTCCACCTTGTTTGTTCAGGTAGAAAAGGGCGGTTGTATTGTCCGTGATGACCTGGACCATTTTGTGGTTTAGTAGCAATTCAAACGCTTTCAGGGCTTTGAAGATGGCAAGCAATTCGAGGTAGTTGATGTGATGTTGTCACTCTGTCACTGACCACGTGTGATGTACCAACAGCGAGTTGCACGTCGCTCCCCATCCTGTGGTGCTTGCATCTGTCATCACGGATATTGATGGATAGCATTGGTGGAAAGGCCTGCCCATTGTGAGGTTGGGCATATGTCCCCACCAGCGAAGGCTGGAGAGAAGGGGTGGGGACGTGTGCAGCTGTTTGTGAGATGGATCGGCATGGGGGCGAAAACGTGAAAGCAACCACGCCTGCAATGGTCTCATGCGGAGTCTGGCATGGGGTAGGATGGCCGTGGTTGAGGCCGTGAGGCCCAATAGATGTTGTGCCTGTAGGGCTGTGACTGTCGCATTGGGCTTGAAGGGTCGCAACGCCTTTAGGATCTTGTGCGGGCGCTCCGACGCCAGAAAATCCTTCGCCTGTTTGGAATCCAGACGAGCCCCGATGTACTGTGCTGCGTGTCGGGGAGACAGCGTCGACTTCTTGGCATTGAGCTGGAGCCCCAGCGAGGAGAGTAGATGAATGGTGAAGTATCTGTCTCTCTGTGCCTGGTGTTTCGTAGGTGCCACCAGTAACCAGTCATCCAGACATGGGAAGATCTGGATGCCCCTGAGTCTGAGGAAGGCCGCAACCAGCGCAAGGCATTTTATGAACACCCTCGGGGTGAAGGAGAGGCCGAATGGCAGGGCTTTGAACTGGTATGTGGTGCCTCCTATGCGGAAGCGGAGGTATTTGCGGTCTGGTTGGACTATCGACACGTGAAAATCCATGTCCTGGAGGTCGAGGATGACGAACCAGTCTCCTCTCTTTAGGAGCGGGATGATGGTGTCCAGAGTGGCCATGCGAAATTTTTTCTTTTTGATGAAGGTGTTTAGCCTTCTTAAGTCTAGGATGGGACGGACTCCTCCATCTCTCTTGGGTATTGAGAAGTATCGAGAGTAGAAACCGGAGAGATCCTTTGATGGTACTGATTCTATGGCATTCTTTTGCAGCAGAGTGGCGACCTCCTCTTGAAGAGCTGCAGAGGATGGTGTGGTAATGACTCTTCCGAGAGGGGGCCTCTGTTGGAACTCGATGTGGTAACCACTCTCGATGATGGACAATACCCAAGCGTCCGTCGTGATGCTTTGCCATGTCAGGAGGAAGGGAGACAGCCTGATGTCCGCTGTGACAGGTGCGGGGTCAGGACAACTGTTTTTGCTTCCTGTCAAACTTCCTGTTGGCCTGCTGTTGCCTATTTCTAAGCTGTTGCTGCTGGCGCTGATAAGGTGAGTTGTAGGGCTGAGGCCAGTATCTGGTTTGAGGCCGTTGGTAAGCCGGTGTGTACGGGCGATGCCAGGTTTGGTTCTGCTGCCTGGAGGAGGATTGGGAAGACGTGCCTTGATATGTGTATGACTTGGCCGCCTTCCGCATCTTTTGAATGTTATCCGTGGATGTGGCAAACAGACCTTCCCCGTCGAATGGGGTATCCTCTATCCGGTTTCTGGCATCATCTGTGATATTGGATGTTCTCAGCCAGGCATAACGTCGGAGGTGGATCGCCGTCGTCACCTGTTTGGCCGCTGCATCCGTCAGGTGGAGCGAAGTGATCATTTGGTAATCTATGATCGAGAGGACCTCGTTGTAAGGCCTTGGTCTTTTGATCTTCCGGGAGCAGGTCTATGAACTGTTGGAAGTTCAATAAAGCATGCCTGGTATAGGCTTCCATGGTGCACATGTAGTTTAATGCGCGTAAAGAGAATGACGCCAAAGAGTAGTGTCGGCGTCCTATGAGGTCCAACTTGCGTGCTTCCTTATTGCTAGGTGTTGCGTTGGAGTGGGATTTGCCTCTGTTTTGTGTGGCATCCACTATCACTGAATTTGGTGATGGGTGTCTGGCCAGGAAGTCCGTGCCGTCACCATGAGTCGTATACAGATTGTCCACTCTTCTTGGCATCAGTGGATTGGAAGACGGCTTGGCCCATGCTTCTTTAGCCCTATCCAGCATTGAAGGGATAAAGCCCATTCGCAATGGGGGTGACCTGGATTTTTGCAGGTGCCCAAAGAACTTGCATGCATCGCTAGCGGTTGGCAATTGCACCTGCAGCCCCATGACCTGTGCAATTTTATGCACGAGCTGTGAATACTGTTTGAAATCCTCCAAAGGGGAGATGGTATGGGGGTCCATCAGTTCCACTTCGGACTGTTGAGACTTGGATCTCGTAGAGTGATGTGATGTCTGGGTCTCCACGTCCATATCAGACTCCTCAGTAAGGAGGCGATCCATCAATGCCGGGGAATCTGTCGCGCATACCACTGCTGTCGGAGGCTCTGCCGGATGCAGAGGCATTGGCTGTAAGAGCTGGAGTTCTACTGATGGAGGTTGCAACTCCTGTGGGCCCACAGCTGGCGGAGGCGTCGGGGACGGGCTGCAAGCGCTCGTGACTTCTATGAGCGCTGATGTCTGACAGTTCTGCGCTGGGAAGAGGAGGAAGCGCTGGTGTCAGATGCGGATGACATCGTATAGTGGTGTCTTTTTATGGCGCCTGGATCTGTGGCGTCTATGGGAGGATGCAGAGGACGAGGAGGCACGCCGGCCCTGACGTCGAGAATGATGGTGCCTGGAACTGCGACGTCTGGGAGATGGTGGCGTCGAAGAGGAGGAACTTCTGGATGACAGCCTTACCCTCTTACGAGTACAGTGCAGAGAATGGTTTACATGGCATTCTCTGGATTGATGTCGGGGAGCTGGTCTCACCCGCTCTGTGGAATCATAGCGTGGCGATGCCAACGGTGTAGAGACGGTTTGCAGAGACTGCAAATGCGCCAGAGGGTTGTACTCAGTCGTGGCCAGTCCGGTGTCATGGACTACTTGGCCCTGAGTTAAACCCATAGAACAGGGCTGTCCAACTTTGAACAGCCCACAGGCTCCTTTTGCTCATGGAACGTCCACGCGGGCTCCTTTCCCAAGCGTGTGCACACAAGCGCGTGCACACACACAGTCCTTGGGACTGCTTTGCTTGCTGCACCACCCCACCAAGCTCTGCAGTGCTGGTGGTGGCAGCGGAGGAGGAGGAGCACTGCTCCCCCCGTACCAAGCTCTGCCCGCTCACACCCACACCCACCAAGCTCCCGGCAGTGGAGGAGGAGCACCCGCTCACCCCACTGCCAGGCTCCGCGGCGGCAGCGCGCCCGCTTGCTCCCCACCCACACACCCTCCAAGCTCCCCAGCACTGGTGGTGGCAGCAGAGGAGGAACGGCCACTTGTTCCCCCCAAGCTCTGCGGTGGTGGCGCGCCCGCTCGCTCCCCACCCACCCAGCCACGGAGGAGGAGGAACGGCCACTCGCCCCTCCAAGCTCAGCTGCGGTGGCACGCCCGCTCGCTCCCCACCCAGGCAGCCATGGAGGAGCAGGAACGGCCACCCGCCCCCAAGCTCAGCAGTGGCGCCAGCGCGCCCGCTCACTCCCCACCCACCCAGCAGCGGAGGAGGAGGAGGAATGGCCCCTCGCCCCTCCCCAAGCTCGGAGGCGGTGGCACACCCGCTCGCTCCCCACCCACCCAGCAGCGGAGGAAGAGGAGGAACGTCCACTCGCTCCCCCACCAAGCTCTGGCTCTAGCGGTTGTGGTGGAGGAGGAGAGCGCCCGCTCACCCCCAAGCTCCTGGCGCTGGCAGCGGCGGCGGAGGAGGAGTGACTTGTAGCCCGTGAGGTGCTCACCCTCTCCCCCACCAGGAGGAGCGCCCCCGGGTTGGGAGGTGGGTGGGGACCTGGCAGGCGACTTCTTAGTACCTCGCGGGCTACCAGTCGCCCACGGTCGACGTGTTGGGCAGCCCTGCCATAGAAGATACTGGGCTGTGCAGTTGTACTTGGGTGACCGTAGGCTGGTCAGAGAAATGGTCTACCCAGCTGTCTGCCTGACTGACTGCAGGAGATTGAACTGCTAATGGCGCCGACATCACCTCCCCTTCGACCTGAGCAGCAGTCGATGTAGGGGCAGGCGGCTTAGGCATCACAGCCGATTGCTCTTCAGGTGCTGATGGCATGGCTGCTTTCTTCTTCTTCTTCTCCTTGGACTTTGAGGAGACTTTAGATTTTGAAGAAGTAGATGGCATGGAAGCCTCCAAATGCTCAGTATTTGCCATAGGCTTCAGGGATTGCTCCCACAAATATGCCCGCAAGCGCCCCAAGCGCTGTTTGAGAGTGGGTTTGGTCAGTTTTTTACACTGAACGCACTGGGCTGGCTGGTGGGATTCACCCAGGCACTGGAGGCAAATGCTGTGTCTGTCCACTATGGGGATCCTATTCGGACACGCCTCGCACTTCTTGAAAAGTGTGGCTGATGCCATACACGGCGGGCGGAGGCTCACAAAGTTGGGGAAGTCCCTAAACTTATCCAAAATAAAAGACCAGAGAGGGGAGGGAAAACTAGGAAAGAATAAAATAAAAATAAAAGAGAAATAACTATACTTTCACTTTCCTTTGCAGGAGCTCAGAAGGACACGTCCGACTTTCAGCGGCAGCAAAAAGGAACTGAGCGCTAAGGCGGGAAGGAGGGTGAGCATGCACGGTGGAGGGGGGAGGGACTTGCAGCTCTTAAGCTATAGAAGGGCCGAAGACTACCGCGTAGGCGCGTTAGAACCCACTTGTGGATTCACAGAGTCCACAAAGAAGAACTGCTAGTTAAACTAGGTAGGACCTTGATTCTCCTTTGCATCTAGGATGTGCACTGTTGCCATGGAAACGCCTAAGTTAGGGACTTCCCAGTTCATTTCTTTTTTTTTTTTTTATCATGCTCCAAATGGCCACCACCAATTTCTGAATATCAAAGCTAGCCATTTTTTCACTGTTTCTCTGGATATTTATTCCATCAAATAAACAGTGCTGATCATAAGAAGATCCAATCTTTTGCCACAGGATTGCAAAATGCCATGCTGTGTTTGTTTTGGTCAGCAGGGCCTGTGGGTTTGTTTTATTTTTTTTTACATTTTGGTTACATTATTTTTATTTTACTTTTGCTTTTTGTACTACATCAGTCCTCTAAAGTTAATGTTGTGCATGTCCATGTAATATAATTGATTATGAACAGATTGGTATGGGACGTGGGAGTGAACCCTACTCATTTTGCTTCATTTTTGCTGATAGCAGTAATTCAAATATATCTTGTCAGTTCAGTATTTCAATCGCAAGAAAAGGAAAGAGAAAGAGAAGAAGAAATTTTAATACTACCACAAGGGTGGTGATAATGGCAGGGAAGGGTGAGGGATGTGGGGCTTGCAAGATGTGTTGACACTTGGAAACACATACCTGGGTTAATTAACCATTTTTATGTGACACGTGATAGCAGTATAAAGTTCACATCAAACCATGGCTTATTTCTATGTGGACATGCCCTTAGTTTCTCTGACTCCCCTCTACCCCTGCAAAAGATCTGAATTGCTTAACACAGTAGTAATAATAGCAATATCAATAGTAATAATAGTCAAATAAATAAATAAATAAATAAATAAATAAATAAATAAATAAATAAATAAATAAAATAAAATGATCTTTATTGAATTCAAATGAAAGCCCTGGATTCCTTCTTGGATATGCTCCCTCCACTTTCATATTATTTTAAATTGGATTCTTTTCTTCTTCCCTGGCACAGATTAAATGCACTGAGTTTGGTGGAAATACAACTTCACATGGGGATCATTTGCTGGCAGCATCTGATTCTAGTTGTACATTTATTTGGATATGTGGTGAAAATAATATCTTGACTGCCGTTCTTTACATCTGACTCTCTGGTTCCTGTGCCACAGGCTTCATCCATTACATTCAGTGGAGCAAATATACTGTAATGAACTTAGTGTTGAACCAAGCTTTTGGGGACTTGGGTTCCAGTTTCTACTCAGGCATAAAACTCACTTGGTGGCTATGGGCTGGTTCCATTCTGTCTTCCAGAATTAACTCTGGAAGTCTAACAATTAATGCAAGACTAATATGGGAAGGAGAGGAACCATCCATGCAGACTTGAACACTTTGCCTCTGGTGATCCTGCCTTATATCCCACTAAGCATCATCCACCATTGAGTGGTGCCATCTGTCTGTAGCCTCCCGTCACAAATGGGACCTTTAGCAATTCACTGAAGTACAAGCAAGGTGTTATCATTGTTTGGTTTGCATTAAGACACCTTCTTTGAATTCCAGATGTACATTTGGGTTAAGGTAGTTTGACCTTGGGCAAAAGTTACACCACCAAACATACCATTGACAAACCATTCTCACTTACTTCACTTTCATGAGTGATGTGGAACAGAATGCATGGATTTCATGGGCACTGTTAAGGGCATTTTCACTCTCATCAGCTTGCTTATCCCCAGGAAGGCCAAAGATGCAAATAAATGTGCAACCCTTTGGAGAGGAGGAAAATTATTTGAAAAAGCAAGTTGAGTACCTGTGCAAAAGTATTTATTTAATCTCCATATACTGTTTTTTGAGGTTATAAAAGCCCAGAGTGGTCAAGACCACATTATGTAGCAAACATTCCTTGAAAGCACAATAAGGTAAGTAAAGCTAAACACAGAAAAAACCTATAAAACAATGTAATGAAAAAAAGAATAACCTCCAAAAGCCATATCTAACGATGATTCCTTCTGATAAAGAGGAAAGTAAGATAGTTACTACTCATGATTGAAGTCTGATAAAGAGGATTTATTATCATTTGATAAACAAGCTGACCACCTAGAGATAGCTCCACTGATGTTCTTTTCAGTATCCCATTACTTTAAATTTATTTATACCTTTGTTTTAATTCAGACAGCTGAACAACACAAATTACAATTAGAACTTGGAAGTTTTGGTCTTATGCTAATGCAGTGACTTTACTGATAAAATCCAAAATAAATTATTGATGTTAATCATTTTAAGGGATTTAATATATTATATTAAATCATGAGTAATGCACTGGTCATAAGAACATAAGAACATAAGAAGAGCCATGCTGGATCAGGCCAAAGGCCCATCTAGTCCAGCTTCCTGTATCTCACAGTGGCCCCACCAGATGTGTCTGGGAGCGCAGGAGACTAGATATCTATCTCCTGATACCACTACCCTGCATCTGGCCCTTGAAGTACCCTGGTTTTAAGCCTGGAGATTACCCATCTCCATCATGGAGATCCAGGAATCTGTCCAATCCCCTTGTGAAGGCATCCGGGCCAGATGCCATCACCACATCCTGTGGCAGGGAGTTCCACAGACTAACAACACGCTGGGTAAAAAAATATTTCTTTTGTCTATTCTTACCCTCCCAGCCCTCAATTTAAGTGGATGTCCCCTATTTCTGGTATTTTGTGAGAGGGAGGAGAGTGTCCCTCTATCCACTTTACTCATGCCCTGCCCATGAGTTGATAATGTATTTGGCTACATTAAAACGCATTTGCCATTTTGCAGCCCATTCCCCCAGTTTGGAGCGATCCTTCCGGAGCTCTTCACAATCTCTGATTTTAACCACACGGAAAAGTTACGTGTCATATGCAAACTTTTGTATATGTATTTTGTACGTATCAATCATATCCCCCCTCAGGCGCCTTTTTTCCAGACTAAAGAGCCCCAGATGTTTTAGCCTCTCCTCATAAGGGAGGTCCCCAGCCCAGTAATCATTTTAGTCACTTTCTTCTGCACCTTTTCCAGTTCCACTATGATTTTTTTGAGATGCGGTGACCAGAATTGTACACAATACTCCAGGTGCGGCCTTACTATCATTTTGTACAATGGCATTAAAATGTTGGCTGTTTTATTTTCAATCCCCTTTTTTATAATCCCTAGCATGGAATTGGCCTTCTTCACCGCTGCCATACATTGGGTAGACACCTTAATTGAGCTATCCACCAATACACCAAGATCTCTTTCCTGATCCGTCATGGATAACTCAGAGCCCATGAGTTGATAGATGAAGTTTGGATTTTTTTGCCCCAATATGCATTACTTTACATTTGGTTACATTAAAACGCATTTGCCATTTCTCAGCCCACTCCCCCAGTTTGGAGAGATCCTTCTGGAGCTCTTCACAATCTTCTCTGGTTTTTACCACACGGAAAAGTTTTGTGTCATCTGCAAACTTGGCCACCTCACTGTTTATCCCTGTCTCCAGGTCATTTATGAACAGATTGAAAAGCACCGGTCCCAGGACCGAGCCCTGGGGCACACCGCTTTTCACTTCTCTCCATTGTGAAAATTTCCCATTGACACCTACTCTTTGTTTCCGGGATCTCAACCAGTTCTCAATCCATAAGAGGACCTGCCCTCTTATCTCCTGACTATGCAATTTTCTCAGCAGCCTTTGTTGAGGGACTGTGTCAAAAGCCTTTTGAAAATCCAGATAGACTATATCCACCGGTTCACACAAATCCACGTGCCTGTTGACCTTTTCAAAAAATTCTAAAAGGTTTGTAAGACAAGATTTACCTTTGCAGAAGCCATGCTGATTTTCTCTCAGCAAGGTTTGTTCTTTTATGTGTTTTAAGATTTTCTCTTGGATGAGGCCTTCCACCATCTTCCCTGGGACAGGTGTAAGGCTAACCGGCCTGTAGTTTCCTGGGTCCCCCCCCCTCCTTCCTTTTTTAAAAATTGGTGTGACATCTGCTATCCTCCAGTCCTCCGGCACTGTGACCGTTTTAAGAGACAAGTTGCATATAACCGTTAAGAGATCTGCAATTTCATTTCTCAGTTCCCTAATAACCCTTGGGTGGATGCCATCTGGGCCCGGTGACTTGTTAATCCTCAGTTTATCAATTAGTCCTAAAACCTCCTCTCTTTTAACCTGTATTTGATTTAATTCTTTAGTCAAGAGGGGCGGCTCAGGCAGCGGAATACCGCTCAAGGTCCTCTGTCGTGAAGACAGTGAAAGAACTCGTTCAATTTCTCTGCAATGTCCAAGTCCTCCTTAACCTCCCCTTTTCCTCCCTCACCATCCAGAGGCCCAATTGGTTCTCTGGCAGGTTTTCTACTTCTAACATATTTAAAGAAGCTTTTATTATTACCCTTTATATTGCTAGCCATGCGTTCCTCAAAGTCTTTCTTTGCCTCCCTTATCATCTTTTTACATTTCTTTTGCCAGAGTTTGTGTTCCTTTTTATTTTCCTCGTTTGGGAAGGATTTCCATTTACAGAAGGACCTCTCCTTGTGCTTTAGAGCCTCTCTAACTCCACTCGTTAACCATGCCGGTGTCCTCTTGGACTTAAATGAGCTCTTCTTTCTTTGTGGTATGCACTTGTGCTGGGCCTCTATTATTGTTGTTTTAAACAGGCTCCATGCACTCTGAAGAGATTGGATTCTTCTAACCCCCCTTCAGCATTTTTCTCTCTAACTAGTTTCCTCATCTGAGGGAAGTTTGCCCTTCGAAAATCAAGGGTTTTTATGTCTGATTTGGTTGACACTCTTCCTCCAACATGCATGGCAAAGGTAATTGCAGCATGGTCACTGTTCCCCAGAGGCTCAGTGACATTCACATCCCTGAAGAGGTCCTGAGTATCACACAATATTAGATCTAGAGTTGCCTGTTCTCGGGTGGGCTCCATGACAAGTTGCTTTAAGGCATAGTCATTCAGCAAGTCGAGAAACCCAGTTTCTCTTTCTTGCCCAGAGGTCGCATTGGCCCAGTCAATGTGGGGATAATTAAAGTCCCCCATGATTACTATAGTCATTAGCAGTGTCATGGCTGATATTCCTGCCTACCTTTCTCACAATGATACTTCCTTTTTCTCATATTTTTCTGGCATGCTTCAATCTCAAGGACAATGATTTTTCCTTTATTTTGCCACATAATGGCATGGATGAATCTCTTGCAATGGCTGGTGGAAAAGATCTAGCCTCTTTTAAAGACACAGGCTTCCAGGACGCTGAGTGTTTTGCCATCTCTGGCATCAACAAGAGTAGAGATGGGCACGAAATGATGATTTTTTTTTCATTTCATTTCTGTATCATTTCAGAACAAAATGAAAAATGAACTGATTTTTAAAGAAAAATGAAACAAAACAAACTGGAAATTTCCGGTTGATTCTGTTTCTTTTTGTTTGTTTGTTTTCCCCCCAACACGTCCGGTTTTGTACAATTTTTCATTTTGTACATTTTTTTGCAAAAATTAGTATGAAACGGAATGGAACAAAATGCGGGGGGATGAAACAGAGTGAAACAAAATACCATTTTTCTGTTTCATTCCATGTCTAAACAAGAGGCCTTTTCCTCTGAACCACTTGCAGCTCATGTGGGAACCCCTCTGTTATCAAGCCATGCCTAGCAATAGCAAGCAGCTTTTCTGTTCCCATGGAGCCTACATCTTCAAAAATGGTACCCCTTTAAAGCCCAAGCAGTTTCCTCTGAAAAAGAAGAGATTAAAACATATCTTGGGCTATTTAGGGTTGCAGCTGGCTCCTGACTACTGACAGAATGGCAAATCAAGTTCTTGTCAATGTGTCTCTTCTCCAGCCTTATTTTTTACCCAGTCTCATCCAGGCACCTGAGAACCTCTGGCCCAGGCTGGCTGTTGTTGCACTTTTCTGGCATCCATTTGAACAAAATGTTCACCTGCAGGATACTCACTTTGTCAAACATGAAGACTTTATTCATCTTGCCACTGAGCAGGTGTATAATTTTTGTGATCTCCATGCTGGCATCTTGGATAGCCTTACACAGGTGATCTGTGTTGGCCTTTTCCTCAAACTGCAAATTCACAAAAACGATGGTAACAGGACGAAGCTCGGATAAATATTCCAGTGGCTGGTTATCATCAATCTGGAAAATAAACAAAGCTATATTAACTTTATCAAGCATGTTAACTTACAAGAAAGGAGAGAAAAGTAATGTGTACAAAAAAAGATATGTAGATGTGTATCCAGTCAGGTAATTTCTGCTGCTTTTATTAATGGTGAAACAGACTTTGATACTATAGTTATATATTTGATTTCAGAAATGCTAAATATATAACTAAATATAAATAGTTTCAAAATTGGGAGGGAGGTTGCCCTGAAATTTCCTCAAAATAGGAACAGCTAGAAACACAAAAGTTTCTGATTTTCCAATTTAAATAACTAGATTGGTTATACAGTAGTAAGAGCCTCAGTTAGGTCCAATGATAATGAATGAATCTATAAAAAATTGACAACAATGTGATTTTTTTGGCCTATGAACAATGTCTGTTCCAGTCATTCAACAAATAACAGAAAATACTTCAAAAACCTTGAAGAAGGTGAGTTTAGTAGTGTGAGAACGGTTAACAGTCAGAACACAAAGGTGGAAATTTGAGGTTCAGTAATTTTAAACTGCAGAACAAGAGATGAATTAGATGACTATGGGCATTTATACACGACCCCTAAGCTCCGCCGCAAATGGCTGCAAGGTCTGGACCTTAAAAATGTTTACCCACCAGCTCCGGACTTTGCAGATAATTAAGTGTGACCACGCCCACTTTAGCAAGACCAAACAGCAGTTTTCTTGTACCTGGTCTTTGATGGTGACAAATATTTGATCCGGTGTAAGGATAGTGAGTGCGGGGCTCTCCTGGCTTCCATTTGTTCTTTTTTTGCGCCCCGTCCCTTTAAGAGATCTGAATGCTGCCGGGAACAAAACGGAGGTAAACCGGCAGTCTTTTCTTTCTTTTTTCTCCCTCCCTCAGGCAGCCAGCAACCAGGAAGTGCGGAGGGGGGTGGGGACAGAGGAAGACAGAGGAAGAGCGATGAACCCCTAAGATCTCTGGTCCGAATTTAAGTGGCCAGTGGATCTTAGGGGTCGTGTAAAAAGGCCCTATACTGTCAATGAAGTACAATATGCAGTATTCCTTGGTTTGACTACAATTTATTGAGTGCTTTTATCCTAGATAAAAAAGAATTTAAAGTTATTTTTGGGAATGGAAAATGTTCAATATAGAAAAATGACAAAGTTTATGTTGAAGCACCAATGAAAGATGGTGCTAATAAATGGAATACATTAAATGAACAAGAGTAAAACCAGTGCAACGTAATTCAAGGGAAAGGTTACGGTTTTTAAGTTTTTTCTAGGTTTGAAGTGAAGCTGTGTTTCTGAAGACCCTCCTAACTTCCGTTGTCGATTCAGAAATCTCTGTAACAGAATAAAGCTTTTTATAAGCTAAGAATGTGCCTGGTTACCTGATTCTTTAAGGTAAGATTGTTTATACCTCAGAAGCAAGGCAGGAGTCATAGAAAAGTACCAATACCAGTAGACCCTCATCACATCACGGTTCAATCAAAGCAGTCCTGGTACATCGCGGAATATTGGACACCTGTGTACGCACACATGCCTTCCTCCTCGCCTGGAGAACTGTCCTGCCGGTTCTACCATGCTCCCGTCCCATTCAACACCCCCCTTACCTCTGAAAACTGCCCAGCCAGTTGTGTTTTATCGGATCCAAAACCAGTACTGAATCTCCTACTTTGAATGAACGTGGTCTCGCTTTGGCATCATGATAGGCTTTTTATTTCTTCTGGGCTTCTTCTAGATGTTTGGCTGTGATGTTTTGGATATCTTGCAACTTCTTCTGCAACTCTCTGGTGTACTTAGCAACTGGAACTGAAGTATCAGGTACAGATCCTTCCCACAGGGCTCTAAGTAACTCCAATGGTCCTCTCAAATTTCTTCCAAGGATTACATCACTTGGCATATACCACCCTAGAGATTCATGGGGGGAAGTTCTGTAGGTGTACAGAATATAAGGTAAGGCATCAGACCACGTTTTCTGATTTTCTTGAATGAAAGATTTCAACATCTTGAACAGAGTTTGCTATACGCGCTCCACTGAACTATAGGATTCCGCATGATAAACGACACTGAACTGTTGCCAAGTCCCACTTAACTTAGGGCCTTTTTACACGACCCCTAAGATCCGCTGGTCCCTTAAATTCGGACCAGAGATCTTGAGGGTTCGTTGCTGTTCCTCCGTCCCCACCCGCTCTGCACTTCTTTGTTCTGCCTGGTTGAGGGGGGGGGGGAAAGCCTTAGACAGAGACAAAAGAATAAAAGGCTTACCTCCGGTGCTGGGGGAAGTTGCTCCGACCTCCGTTTACTTCCTGGTTCCTCTTTAAGGGGCGGAGGCAAAAGAAAAACAACAGAAAGAAGCGAGGAGAGCTCAGGCAGTCTCCGCATCAAAATTTTTCACCATCAAAAAGCAGGTACAAGAAAACTGCTGTTTGGTCGCGCTAAAGTGGGCGGGGTTGCACTTAATTGTCTGCAAAGTCCGGAGCTGGTGGGTAAACATTTTTAAGGTCCGGACCTTGCAGCCATTTGCGGCGGAGCTTAGGGGTCGTGTATAAACGCCTTAAAAATCTTTGTCATCAGCTCACCTGTAAATGCTTTCGCCTGATCTGAAACTAATATGTTGGGCCAACCAATTCTCGAAAATATTTCTAGGAAAGCTTTGGCAACGTGTTTTGCTGTTATAGATGAATTAGCCAGCACTTCCACCCACTTGGAAACTGGGCAAGTGAAACAGATTAAGTACTTCTTGCCTGTATTACTCTCTGGTAACGGTCCGACGATATCCATTTGCAAAGTAGAGAATGGGGATCTGGTTAATGGGAATTCTTCCATATTTGCTTTTGTAGTATCCATTGGATAACCTAGGGTGTTTATACACGACCCCTAAGCTCCACTGCAAATGGCTGCAAGCTCCGGAGCTTAAAAATGTTTCCCCACCAGCTCCGGAGTTTGCAGACAATTAAGTGCGACCCCGCCCATCACCCAGCGCACTTTTCTTGTACCTGCTCGGGGAGAGTGAAAATTGCCAGGTCCAGATTTAATCTGGTCAGTGCGGGGCTCTCCTGGCTTCTGTTTTTTTTTTCCTCCCGCCCCTTTAAGAGAAGGGGCGGGAGGCAAACAAAGCAAACAAAGAGAAGAAATCAGCACAACGGAACTCCGGCAGATTCTCCGAGGTGAGTCTGCATTTCCCCCCCCACACACTTTCTTCCTCCCTCCCCTCAGCAGACAGGTGTGGAGTGGTGGGGAGGAAGGAAGAGCAACAAATCCCTAAGATCTCTGGTCCGAATTTAAGTGGCCAGCAGATCTTAGGGGTCGTGTGAAAAGGCCCCTACTTTCTGGCAAGTATCACAACTTAAGCAGTATTTCTTCACATCTTTGGGGATGTCAGGCCAAAACAAATGATTAGTGATCTTAATCTGAGTTTTCTTCATTCCAATGTGGTCAGATACATAATCATGTGTCATCTTCAAAACTTCTTCTTAGTAGCATTTTGGAAGTACCAACTGCAGATGGGAAGCCACTGCTGAGTTATTGTCATTCAACTTCACTCTGTAGAGTAATTGCTGGTCTTCTGGGCCCTTCCAGCAGAATCTAGCTTGTCTACCTGGACTTAAAGGAAGATCCATGTCAGCAAGACGTCTGGCATCAGCTAATGTAGGGCATGACAATTGTTCTTATCTAAATTCAGCATTAGATTTGATACATGAAATTTCAACTTCTTCATTGTCAGGAAAATCTGCCTCTCCATGTGTGAATTTTGCCCAGGCAACCAATTTCTCCAGAGATAGCTTTTGCTGATTAAACTGTGGTGTTCTAACAGTTGCTGGACTTTCCCATGAAAATAGCTCACCCTTCTCTCTCAGATAGGAGGAGTTAAAATTAAACTAATGTCTGATGCAATGAATCTTCCTCTCCTTGTAGGCTGAAACACACGGCCTTCTGAAGAGGCCTGGCTCTCAGAAGTCTCTGGGGTTGATTTATAAAGTCAGTGAAATTCCCGGAAAAGCATTCCCCAGCAGCAATTGGTCTCACCCGTCTCGGCGAGTGTTCACACTCTCTTCCGAAGTCCTGGAGGAATTCTGCCAGTCAAGACCATCTGCAGCATTCAGGCATGAAACAGGCTGCTTCTACCCATCCTCCCCATTCAAGGGCGGAGGGGAGGGCCTCTGTGTCTCTGTGCTGGTAAATT
Source organism: Phrynocephalus forsythii (assembly GCA_029282475.1). Taxonomy (NCBI): domain Eukaryota; kingdom Metazoa; phylum Chordata; class Lepidosauria; order Squamata; family Agamidae; genus Phrynocephalus; species Phrynocephalus forsythii. The sequence goes on along the minus strand of JAPFRF010000016.1, from coordinate 3,861,465 downwards.
CCACCCCAGTGGCCTACCTAAGGCTTGGGATTTCACCCTTTCTGACAAACAGCAATATTACTGCAGAAACCGCATTAAATGCCAATTCTTTTTCAGTTGCAAAACTATCGCTCTGGCTTTTCCATGAGGGGAGCTCGCAGCTTTCCTCCTCGCTGGCCAACATCAATCACAATAATTACTAGCAAGCTTTAACAGCTTGAAAAATTTATGATCTCACAACGGGCTTAATTGGGAAGACATCCCCATGCTGCTGACCATGTTACGAAATGCAGCCAGAGAGGGAGAGTAGTCTCTACCCAGTAAGTTCAGTAAAACTCTTGAACGCAGCCACAGAGTTAATTTTGACTCCTGGAGACGTTAATTGCTCTCTTGCTGCATAAACACAATACAGGTTCTTTTCTATGACTCCCGCCTGGCTTGTGAAGTTTAAGCAATCTTACCTTAAAGACTCAGGTAATCAGGCACGATCCTTGCTTATAAAAAGCTTTATTCTGTTACAGAGATTTATGCAGCAATATTTCTAACTTGAAAACAATTAAATGAAACCCTATTCTGTTTACATATTGCCATTCTAAAACCTAAGATTCTAATAGAATTAAATGAGAAGCAAAAAGCCTCTATCTGCTTCTAATATCACATCTTGAACAGTCCAGGTAAAGAGATTTTTCTAGCCATCCAAAACGAAGCTCTCTTCCTCCTTTCTTCTCAGCATAACTCAGACAGCCTGTGGCTTGGGAAAATATGTTACATGATAGTCCAAAGCCAATCAGAGCCCGCATACTGGAATCCACACATTTTGTTTACATTCTTGCATGATAGACTATCTACAACGGTAGGATCTTCAGGAGAGTCTTCAGAATCACAGCTTTGCTTCACCTAGAAAAACTTAGAAACCATAACCTTTCCCTTTGAATTATGTTACACGTCCTATGCCAGGAGTGTCCAAACTTTTTGCAATGAGGGCCAGATTTGGCGAGGTGAAAATGTGTGGGGGTCGACCATTTAGCCGCATTTGGGCCCCTGGGCAGGACTTTGGACAAGTCTCTATAACATGCAAGGAGGAAGGGAAGATGCTGCAGCAACAGAGCCGGGGGCGGGTAGGCTGGGAAGGTGGAATTTGGGAGGAATCAATCTTGTCACTAGTTTGAGAGATTAGTCCACTCACAAATTAAGGACAGAGTTTCAGAGAGGGTGGCCATGTTAGTCTTTTCAAGAATTTCAGGCAAAAATCAAATAAAAACAAAAAAGATACAAAACATGTGGCATCTTAAAGACTAGCTTTCATATATTAATGTAACATTTCATGGACACGTCCACTTCTTCAGACATATAGCAACAGATTGAGTTGTGTAATATAATATGTGATGGGATATACATTTCATACCAAACATATTCATTTACTGTAGCATTTACATGTAAGCCCGGATTGCAAGTTCCCATGTAGACAGTTCAGTGAGGCTGGACAGGGGAAGGGGGGAGGGGAGGGGGAGGAGGGGGCTGGCCAGTTGTAATAATGATGGAAAGAGGGTCAGGGTCTTCTGGTGTTTTTTGATATAGCTTTATGGCTCTGTGGTGAATGCCTTGAGGAAAACCAGACAAGATCAGGGGGTGGGGTTGAAGAAAAAAAGGGGAAAAGGATGGGAAAGTTTTTACCCTAAGATAAGTTCCATGAGAAAGGTGGCAATATGGTATATTATATATACCATATATATACTAACTTATATATACCAAACATTGGTATATTACAGAAACCTTGACATATGTTTAGTCCATTCTTGTGTGCGTCCATCATGCATATTAATTTTATCTCAGCTGTTTCCCTTTGTATTCTGGATCTGTAATGATTCTGTCCCAAACCATTGACCTTCAAGTCCTTCAAGAAGTGTCCAGGTAAACTGAAATGTTTTGAGACAGGTTTTTGTGTATTGTGGTTTCTTATGCCAAACTTGTGTCCACTGATGCATTTCCTTAGAGATTGTCCTATTTGTCCAATGTAGAGTTTTAACCAGTATCATTATCTCTGAATTACATTATCCCTAAGTTACAGCTATGAAAAAGAATGATTAATTTGCCTAAAAGGAAATCTAAATAAGGAACAACTGCACCAAATAATGTTGTTGTTGTTGTTGTTGTTGTTGTTGTTGCTGCTGCTGCTGCTGCTGCTGCTGCTGTTTTAAACAATTAGATTCACATAGGGAAGAAACATGCAAACTATAGACATACTTTAAACTTTATATTATAAAAGTGCATGGACTCAGCTTGCTATCTGGAACATGTAATCAGAAAACTATTAAAATCAAGGTGAACCACCTTCTTCAATATGTTCCTCATCACATATCTTCTCAAGTGATTCTCAAGTGCTTCATCTGGTGTCAACACATAGGCATGCCTCAAATTTTCTGAAATATGAGAAATATTAAGAGAATATGAGAAAAATTCAGTGAGGAAAAAAGGTAAGGGAGAAAGTAGAAGACTGAAGTTCCCTTTAAAGTACTTTGAGAAGCTAGTTACTTAATGATCAACTTAATGATCAACTCTGCTCATTCATTCTTTCTTGCTCTGTATTGTAATATGCTTACAAGATGGAGTATTAGAAATTGCTAGCTAATCTTTCCCATTTTAAATCTGTGATCTGGGTAAAAAATGCTCTTATCTTTGGTGTGATGGGTAGTGTCAGGATACTCATTAGCTTTTGAATAAAACACAAGGCTCACCAATTTCCTTTCAATGGATTAAGAGATTAGGCCTTTCCTATGCATATAAATACAATACAGCAGAACCTTGTATCTGTGGAGGATAATAGTGGTCACTAGAGATGGGCACGACCAGGAAAATTTTTTTTTGAGTTATCGTTTTTCGGGACGGGTCTGTTTCAGCTCGTTTCCGTTTTTCACGAAATTTTTCAAAAATTTGTCATTTCGTCGTGTCGTTTTTTCGTTTGTCGTTTCTACCGCGATTTCGCGCAATTTGACGTCTGGCGCGACCGGCGCTATTTTTGCAGGGGCGGGGGCGGGGGGTCCATGTGCGGGCGGTGGCAGCGGCAGGGGGGAGGAGCGGGCGGGCGGGTGGCGGGCGGGCGGCGGGCGCGGGTCCCGCAAATGACCCAGAGCAGGCGAAAAACAGTTTGTTAAACTGGGTGATGGACTTGCTGCACAAGACTAGTACATCCTATATAATATAAATCCACTGTCCTCCAAGAAACCTCCCCTGTTGAAACACTAGAGTGGAATGAGTTCTCCCTCTGTCTCAGAAAAAAAGGTGAGAATAGAGAACTGCTATATTAGGCTTGCTTGCTTCCCAGCCTGAAAGCACTGCACTGCAGCCGCAGTGATGGAGGCAGCCAGGTAAAGTAACTTCTTCTTGCCTTGTCTGCTGCTGCCAATGAACTTTTGAATATGAATAGAAAACAAATGGGAAGAGTATATATATATACTCCACACCAAACACAAACCCAGACCCTTCCCACAGATGAAACGAAACCACCATCCAATAACAAAACCACGACTGCACCATCTACTGCGGCACCCCACTCCAGTCACCACATGGAGCACACTCACACACCCCAAAAAAACATTGGGAGACCACAGACACGTAGCCAGACCAAAATGAATTCACAAGACACAGGACCCCACTCCACCAAAGCCCAGGATACTGCCAGAACCCACCAGCCATCTAACCCACCAGCATCTAAACAGCCATCTAAACAGCCACCAGCAGTTAATCCCTTAACGATCGCCTCAGCCACACAGCAGATCACAAAAGAACAAAGGAACAAAGGAACCTACAATCAGCAACAGAGCAAGCAAACCACACACCCCCAGCAGTATTTATAGAAGGACTTCAACTGAGATCACGCTTTGCTTCAAGAAGAAAGAAGCCAGAACACCAGCCTGAAGATGACGAGTGAGAGCCAAAACAACCAGATTTCTACACGGGAAGAAACCCGAATCCACCCTAACATGCATATATATATAATAAATCCACTGCCCTCCAAGAAACCTCCCCTGTTGAAACACTAGAGTGGAATAAATTCTCCCTCTGTCTCACAAAAAAAAGGTGAGAATAGAGAACTGCTATATTAGGCGTGCTTCCCAGCCTGAAAGCACTGCAGCAGCTCTGTCTCACAAAAAGGTGAGGAGAAAATAAACAAAACTGCTAGCAATGAAATGAAAAAATGAACTTTGGAAAATAGAAAATAAATATTGAATGATAGTATACTCAATCCACACACCCCCAGTCAAACCTAAACCAGTATCAGAAAAAAATCCTGACAAACTGCAGGAATGAACTGCGTTGCTTGCTATTCCCCACAGCAGACGGAATGAAATATTTCTAAATTCCTATTCCTAAAAATTCAGTTGAATTCCCTCCCTCCCTGCCTAACAGAATCTAAATGCTCCGCGACCGTGACCACGAAATCGAAACTACTAGCACAGCAGCCAGCTACACACAGCCCTCTCCCACCCACATACAAGCCCGGACTGCGCTGTTCTGGGGAGTGCCCCGCCTTTTTATACCCTCTTGCACATCCACAAGTGTCAGTCAAAACCTGGCCATGCGATTGGTGGAAATGGTCCAAAAGTTTGCATGGTCCCATCCCATAGCCAGCCCATCATTGCGCATGTGTAAAAAAATAAAAATAAAATAAAATAAAATAAAATAAACGGAGACATTTTGTTGCAAGAAAAACCCACTGCTGCTACTGTAAAAATTCAAGCAGTTAAAATAGCTAATTTTCGCATGTTTCTGTGGTGCTTTGGTGGGTTTTTGGACCACGATTTTAAAAAAATATTGCGGTCGCCATTTTGGATCCCCCCCACTGCATGGCAAATGGAGATGACGAGGATGCCCCCCCCAGCCTGGTACCAGCAGCCCAGGACAGGAGAGGGGGAAGGCCGGGACCCCCAAAAACCACCCCTCTCTGGTAGGTGCCCTCACTGAGGCAGGCATATTTTCGCCTGCTTTTTTGGCCGGGAATCAGGGGTTTGTTTTTTAAAACTTTTTTTTCTGTGCTGCTTGGCATCGCGCGATCGCCGCGATGCCATGAACGACAACGAAAAATCAGACCCAATTTTTCTTTTTCGGTTCGGGTTCGAGCTGGAGCAGAGTAATTCTCGTTACCATTACCCATTACATAACGATAACGAGAACTGAAAACGGAAATGAGAATTTCGCCGCTCCGTGCCCATGTCTATTACAGAAGCAAATAAGCCAGCATTTTCAAGCGAAGTTTCTAAATCCAGCCCCTGGCGGTGGTTATTGAAATTTCACTGAAACTGCTGTTCAAGGGGCATGGTCGACTGGGGCTCAAATTTACTTCCCTTCGCATTAGGATGCAATTTTTTTCTGCAAAGTTTACCAAAGGGAAATTACGGAGAAAACACTGGTATGCCCATGGCCTAAGAAGAAACAGCCCAATAAAGGCAAGACTCCTAAGGTTCTGCCCCAGGGTCTCTCATCCTCAAATAAGGAAGGGTGACCAGTAGAGGTGGGCATGAAACAAACAAACAAACAAAAAACGACGGTTCAGTTGGTTCTGTTTCGGGCCCACCGTTGGTTCAGTTCGGGTTCAGGTTCGTATGAATTTTAAAAATAATTCTTACAAACCTGAACCGAGCCGAACTTGTCCGGGGGGCGGTAGACCATCCTGTCGCCGCCTCCAGAGGCCTAGCCGCGGCCGGGCCAGCGGCAGTAGACTATACCACTGCCACCTCCGGAGCCTTGGCTACAGTTGGGCTGGATGATGGTAGACTGTCCCATTGCCGCCTCCGGAGCCTCGGCCACAGCCGGGCTGGATGGTAGTACACTGTCCCACTGCTGCCTCCGGAGCCTCAGCCACAGCCGGGCCGGGCAGCGGTAGACTGTCCTGCCACCACTTTTTTAAAAAGTGCTGACCATGTGTCCCCAAGGGCCAGTTCAGCTGTTTTTTTTTCAGCACCAACCACACGGCCCCAGGGACCGGGTTGGCACTTTTAAATTTTTAATTATTTACTTTTTAGCACCGACCATGCGGCCCCAGGGGCCAGTCGGCGCTTTTTTTTACTGTCTTATTGTCAAAGCTTCAAAATGTCAATGGATGAATGGATAGGTAGTTTACCTGGGACATAGCTGAATTGTTAGGTGCATCTGTTTTTTGTTTTTGTTTATTATTGTTTGCTTTTTGTTTTTTGCCATTAGGTGTAGGTGGTAGGGACCCATAATGGAACTGAGAGAACAGGAAGGGGGGAGGGCAATGGAGGGGGCAGCCATTGAAATTGTGCTGGGTAGGGGAAGGTATGGTGGTAGGAATAGGAGAAGAAGGGTTAGATATCTTACATCTATCCCCTCTTCTGGTCCCACTTCTAGCCAGAAGGAATCAGGTGACCATGTCAGCGAACCCACGGGCCACATGGTGCTGTTGTTAAACGCCAGGTCAGTACAAAATAAGACCACCCTCATCCATGATGTCATTTTGGATGAGGGTGCTGACCTGGCATGTATTACTGAGACCTGGGTGGGAGAGGAGGGTGGAGTCCCCCTTTCCCCAGCTATGCCCACCTGGGTACTCAGTCCAGCACCAGTGTCGCCCGGTGGGCTGGGGACGTGGAGTTGCTATAGTCTACAGGATTTCCATTTCCTTGGCCAGGCTTCCTGTCTCCTTGGGAAAAGGTCTGGAGGGCCTGTATTGTGTGTTGGGCTCACGAGACAGATTGGGGATTCTGTTGGTGTACCGCCCACCCTGCTGCATTCCAACAGTCTCCCTGCCTGAGCTGACAGAGGTGGTCTCGGACCTGGTGTTGAAGACCCCCAGACTGTTGGTACTGGGGGATCTCAACATCCATGCCGAGGCTACCTTAACTGGAGCAGCTCAGGACTTCATGGCCGCCATGACAACCATGGGGCTGTCTCAACATGTCATCGGCCCAACACACCAGAAGGGCCACACTCTAGACTGAGTTTTCTCAACGGGACTGGGGGATGGTGGTTTGGATGTGGAGGGGTTGGCTTTGACTCCATTGTCATGGTCAGACCACTTCCTGGTCAAGTTTAGGCTATTAGCTACTCCAACCCTCTGCAAGGGTGGGGATCCATTAAGTTGATCCGCCCTCAGAGACTAATGGATCCGGATGGTTTCTGAAAGCTCTGGGGATTATCCAGCTGACATGATCGGCGCTCCTGTCGAAGCTCAGGTCACCTTATGGAAAAGGGAGATGACCCGGGCAGTTGACATGATCACACCTAAGCGCCCTCTCCCCCTACGCAGAGCCCGGACAGCCGTGGTATACATCTGAGTTGCGGGCAATGAAGCGGGAGGGGAGACGGCTGGAGCGCAAGTGGAGAAAATATTGCAGTGAGTCTGATCAAACACGGCTTAGAGCCCATTATCGAGCCTATTCCGTGGCTATACGGTTGGCGAAAAGGCAGTATTTTGCCAACCGTATTGCTTCCTCAGAGTGCCGTCCAGCGGAGCTGTTTCGGGTGGTCCGGGAACTTCTTCAGCTAGGAGATAGGGTGGAGGCCCAGGACCATTCGGCGGCACGCTGTGAGGTGTTTGCTGTTCACTTTGAGGGAAAAATTGCTCAGATTCGCAGTGAACTGGACTCCACTATTGATACAGTATCAAGGGATGTGTCCAGTGCACCGTGCTTAGGTCCAGTGTTATTGGATGAGTTTCAATTGTTGAGACCCGAGGATGTGGACAGGGTGCTTGGATCTGTCCGTTCCACCACCATGCTGCTCGACCCTTGCCCTTCTTGGCTAATTGAAAGATCTGCCAAGGGGGTTCGCACCTGGGTCCAAGAAGCTGTAAATGCCTCTTTAAGAGAGGGAGTGGTCCCTGCTGCCTTAAAATAGGCAGTAATCAGACCACTCCTAAAAAAACCTAACCTGGACCCAGGACTGGTGGTCAACTACCGACCAGTAGCGAACCTCCCTTATTTGGGCAAGGTGTTGGAGCGGGTGGTGGCCGGACAGCTCCAGGCGCTGCTGGATGAAACGGATTTTCTAGATCCATTTCAATCTGGTTTCGGCCGGGTTTTGGAACAGAGACTGCCTTGGTCGCCCTGTACGATGACCTTTGCGGGGAGAGAGACAGGGGAGTGCAACCCTGTTGATACTCCTGGACCTCTCAGCGGCTTTCGACACCATCGACCATGGTGTCCTCCTGGATAGGCTGGCCAGGTTGGGAGTTGGAGGCACCGCTTTGCGGTGGTTCCGATCCTTCCTGGCTGACCGTGTCCAGAAGGTGGTGCTGGGGGATAGTAGCTCTGCCCCTTGGCGTTTACATCATGGGGTTCCACAGGGCTCAATACTATCCCCCATGCTGTTTAACATCTACATGGAACCGCTGGGAGAGGTCATCAGGAGGTTTGGGCTGAGGAGTCAGCAATATGCTGATGATACTCAGCTCTACCTCTCGTTCTCCACCAATCCAGGTGAGGCGGTTTCTGTTCTGAACTCGTGTCTGGGCCAGATAATGGACTGGATGAGGGTTAATAAATTGAAACTCAATCCAGACAAGACGGAAGTGCTGTTAGTGGGTGCTTCGTCAGACAGGCTAGAGGGCCACTTCCCTGTTCTGGATGGGGTTGCACTCCCCTAAGGGACAGGGTCCGTAGCTTGGGGGTGCTCCTGGACCCCGGTCTAACTCTGGAAGCCCAGGTGGACTCGGTGGCCAGGGGTGCCTTTCTCTAGCTGCGGAATATATACCAGCTGTGCCCCTACCTAGATGAACGGAGCCTCATGACAGTTACACATGGTAACATCCCGTATTGATTACTAATGCGCTTTACGTGGGGCTGCCTCTGAAGACGGTTTTGCAACTGGTTCAGAATTTAGCTGGTGAGTGGTAGGGCCACCAAGGAACACATCACACTGATTCTGTATAACCTACACTGGTTACCAGTTGCTGCCCGAGCCCAATTCAAAGTGCTTGTTTTGACATATAAAGCCCTAAACGGCTTAGGACCTAGATACCTGAAGGACCGCCTCCTTCCATATGAACCTACCCGGCAATTAAGATCTAGTCAGGGAGCCCTCCTGAAAGAGCCATCCCTTAAGGAGGTGAAGGGGATGGCTTGCAGGAATAGGGCTTTTTCAGCAACTGCCCCAGACTATGGAATACCCTCCCAAATGAGACTCGCCTGGCACCGACGTTGCTAACATTTCGGCGCCAGGTAAAAACCCTCCTATTCCAAAAGTTTTTAAATGATTGTGGGCCCTGATGGCAATTTTAGTGGTGTGTTTTTAATGTATCGTATTTATTGCATCTACATGTTTTATTGTTCTAATTTTATTGTATTTTGATGTTTTAACTGTTCATTCTGATTGTGAGCCGCCCAGAGACCTTTGGGTAGTGGGCGGCATACAAGCTAAATAAATAAATAAATAAATAAATAAATAAATAAATAAATAAATAAATAAATATGGTTGGGAGTGGTTTCATTGAACCCCTGCAAGCTAAAATTGAGAGTGTTAAAAACCGGCCAATTCATGAAAACAAAAAGCAAGTTCAATCATTTTTGGGACTGGTAGGGTACTACAGGAAGTTTATTCCACATTTTAGCCAAGTTGCTACACCTTTGACTGAACTAACAAGGAAAAGAATGCCTATTAAAGTCAAATGGACTCCTGAGTGTCAAATTGCTTTTGATGCCCTTAAGGCCAGATTGATGGAGTCACCTATTCTGATTGCACCTAACTTTCAAAAGCCTTTTGTTTTAGAGACAGATGCTTCTGAGTTTGGCATGGAGCTGTATTGCTACAAGAACATGATGATGGAATGCTATATCCTGTTTCATTTTTCAGCAAAAAATTACTGCAACGTGAAAGGTCTTACTCTGTACCAGAGAAAGAGTGTCTTGCAATTGTTTGGGCTTTTAACAAATTGAGACCTTACTTATGGGGTCACAGTTTTGTTTTGCAGACGGATCATCAAGCACTTAAGTGGCTTTCCCGCCTGAAAGCGTCTTCTAAGATGGAGTTTGGCTTTGCAAGACTTCAACTTTGAAACAGAACACATTCCTGGAAGACTGAACCTGATAGCTGACAGCCTTTCAAGAATGTACTTTGGTGTGGAGCCTACACCTGAAGAATTGATGGAAGAAGATATGCTGGAGTGAAGACATGAAATTTGGAGTCTGCTACATATATTTTAGTCTATTGTTACAGTATTTTTACTAACATTGTCTTTCTTTTATCTTTCAGTTGTAGAAGAAGCATTAATTTGCCAAACCAACCAAAAGTCCTTCATATTATTGCTGCTATTTTAGTATTTCTACCTCTAAGCTTATGCTTTATTGCACTTTTACAACAATTACCTCTATATAGTTTATTTACTCAATTTAACAGCTCGGTATTGTAGTTTGTTTGTTTACTAAAAATGCTAAATTGTAGATTTAGAATTTTTAGTCTTTGAAGGGACAGCATTTCAAGGAATTGGTAAAATTGCTGCAGTTAGGTCAAGAAAGCAAGAAAGGATTTGTGTGAGAATAGTCTGTGTAGTTGTTTTTCCCTTATTCCATCCTAAGATCACAGGTGCTGTGTTATCGCCTGGGAAAGAGGACAGTGAACAAAAAGGAGTCATAACATCACATTCCTTAAACTGAACTACATGGGAACTGGGGGCATGGAAGAAGACTAATGAATATGCTGAACAATACCCTGTGATTGGACAATTACCAGAATGACTATGAATAATGGGAGGAGATACCAATAATGAGATGATGCTTTTAAGTTAGAGAATAGGATTTTGCTTGGGATTCTGCTGATTATTCTTCCTATGACTTTGTTTTAGGGCTTTTATTCAAAATGGGTTTTGTAGTCCAGAATACTAGTGTAACTTGGAATAATTTAGATAGTTTTCTTATTTTCTTGGATTGCACATCCTATGACCATGCTACTAATTTAATGTTATATCTCTTGTGCTTTGCATTGATCTTTTTACTGAAACTTTAAAATGACTTTTTACTTTTTATATTTCTAATTTTTAATAAAAATAATAATATTCTATCAAAGCCTGGTTTTTGCCCAAGAGTGAGTGTGGCTAAAGCCCAGTGTCTTGGCCAGAGAAGTAATTCTGGAACTTAGGACATTTTTCTTGTATGTCCTGCCTTGAAGGGTTGGTGTATATTGCAAAGTACACAACCAGTGTTAATGCTACAGAGTCTAGCAGCCTGAGAGGCCTTGGACCACTTCCACATACACTCTCCTAGATAAAAGGGTAAAGAGTGATGGGTTTTAAGGTGAAATTGGCTATCAGGGGTTAGATCCATCAAGTGGGGTGATCTTAGGAGCCCCCTTGACCCTGTACATGGTCGCATACGCAGTGGGATTCAAACCACTCACTCTGGGTGATGATGATTTTTGATTTTCTTGCCAGAAGTGATTTTTAAGGCAGCAGTTGTGTTAAAACTGCAGAGAGTTTTTCTTTTGCAGATCTCGCCTTTCAGTTTAAAGAAGGAAGGGAGACTGTGGAATTTTAATTGCTTGGCTCAAGTTGTTTAAGGGCCATAAAAGCATAAATCTGTCTTCCTGGTTATCTCAGGGAAGATTGGCCATGCTTCAGCCATTGACCTGGTGCAGGCAACGGGCAGAACGAAGTGTTTTGGTCTGTGGATGCTGCTTATGATTTTTGTTTTTCAATCAGCATCTTTTTGGTGCAAAGCTCTGTAATTTTGACATTACCAGGATGCTGGTTTTTCGGGTGGCAGTCCAGTTTGTTATTTTTTAGACAGAGAGGGGTTACCAATGGCTGGAAGGTTAGAGGGAGAAGGTCCCAGTATTCCAGACTTTGAAACACCTCAGGAAGTTTATGTTCGTGGTGCAGATGGACAATTGCACTCCATAAATCCATGGCTTCTGTCTCAATCGCTGATGACTGAGAAGATGGATGATTCCACGGGAGTCAGTCCCCATGGAGAGAGACCTTTGCCACCCGATAAAGAAAATGGAGAGTCGGACCTGAGTGATGGTGAGGAGTTGTTGAACAAAAATTGGGAACTGTCAATTATGTTGTAAGAATGTCAACTCATGAAAAGAAACCACGTGTTTACCATGTTAACAGTCTAAAGCCTTTTGTCCACAGGCAACCTCAAGAGTTCAGTCCTTTGTCAAAGTCTTTAGTGAAGAATCAAGCAAGTTTAAGTTCTTTGCCGATAATCAGGTGCCAGACAGATAACAGAGTTCATAACACGGTAATTACCAGTCTAGAGTCAACACAGGAATGTTCATGAAAGCCAGATGCCAAGCTGAGGGGAAGAGACCAAACCGTTGTCCAGGAAACCAATCCAAAGTCAGGCAAACAGAGTCCAGGGCCAGGAACAGACAGGAACATGGTTGCAGGTCCAAGTGACACATTGCTTCCACAGAGAACTCAAAGTGAGCTTGCCAGCTATATTCCAAAACAGGGAACACACCCTCTCTCCTGGGAAAGCTCCTTGCAAATATTCAGGGCTATTCGACCTGAGATTCCGTCTAGAATCAAAGGTCCTATCTCTGGCTATCCTGGTAGCACATCATTGCAGAATCCTGCTCATGGCCCTTCTAGGAGGCGTGGATATGTCTGCAGCTGAGTGATCAGACCCCTGGGACATTTTACTGTAAAACTTCTCGGAAATTCAGTGCTGGAAAAGGCTTCCCTCCTACCCATGTGCCTTGTTCTGCTTGCAAACCTCTCCCTCCCCAGGCAGAAGGTATGGGGAGCATGGGGTTTAATGTCCTCCATCTTCTCCTGCTTTTTAAATCCCATATTGGAACTTTCTCAACTATGAAGGCGGGGCTTCCAGGTGTGCTGGGGTGGCAAGACCCATAGTTCCTGCGCAGCAGAGGAGAGTAGCCCAAGGAGGCTATGGGAGGATGGGACTTGTAGGCTGAGACTGCTGGAGCTTTGGGCCAGCAATGCGCTTGGAATAAGCATCAAATAATCATGCACCCTCCAGAGCATGTCTGCGCAGTGGCGCAAAAACATGGATCCAAGGCACAGATCCATGTGGATCTACCTGATTTTTATCAACTGTTAACAAGACAGCTGCTATTTTTTCTTAAATGCCTCCTAGAGCCACTCAATGCATCTTCAGAAAACCTTATCCTTTGTTCTGTATTCCTGTCTGAAGCTCGGGCAGGACTGGATGCCCTCATAGAGTATAATATATAACATATATTATAATATATTTTATGCTATATAGTATAATATATGAGCAGATTAACATGCTTAATAGAGGCTTCCTAGGAGATGGTTAAACACATATCTACTGGGTAGCTGCAGAGGAATGAAACAGAGGAATTTGTTTAAAAAATACCTCTGAGCAAGTGCAGAGGGTAAATCATTCACACGAGGGTATTCTTTCTGGTTTGCACAATGAGCAGAATAAGACTCTGCACACTTTCATACTTACTTCACACAATTCCTGCCATGATTCTTTCCTTCTCTCCCAGGTCGTCTGTTGCAAAAACATGCCATGTGGCATCCTTTAGGGGGCTCAACCATCTGTTTCCTGGAACTCCTCTTTTCCTACTTCCTTCAACATTTGACAGAACTATGGGATACCTAGGACTGTCTGCAAGTGGACTCCTCTGGAAAAGCAATTGATCACTCTACGTGATCTCAGAATCCACAGGAAATAAACTACTAACTCCAAAGTCATTGGAGTTCCTACATTTTTGGTTTTAACTATACGAAAACCAACCAAACTTTATCACTATCCCAAATTAGAAAGCTCAGAATTACAAAGGAACATGTAAATTACCCTATTAAGGAAAGGCATCTTCACACATTAGGGATGGCCTTGCCTGGACAGTGCACTACATAACCCATCTAGCTTGGCTTGCGGAGACTGACTTTCTTCCCTGTGCACTACATAACACATCTTACCTAGTCCGCACTCAAAGGAGAAGCATCCCTTTTTAGCACAGCCTGATGGGTTATGTAGTTCAGTCAATGACAAGCCAACTGTCTAAACCACAGCAAGATGGGTTACCTAGTCCACACTCAAAGGAGAAGCATCCCTTTTGAGCACAGCTAGATGGGATATGTAGTACACAGTCAATGGTGAGTCAATGTTCCCGAGCACTGCAGAATGGGTTACCTAGTCCGCACTCAAAGGAGAACCACCCCCTGTGAGCACAGCCTGATGGGTTATGTAATTCATAGTCAATCATGAGCCGTCTAAACCACAGCAAGATGGGTTACCTAGTCCACACTCAAAGGAAAAGCATCCCTTTTGAGCACAGCTAGATGGGATATGTAGTCCACAGTCAATGGTGAGTTAACGTTCCCGAGCACTGCAAGACAGGTTACCTAGTCCGCACTCAAAGGAGAACCATCCCTTGTGTGCACAATCAGATGGGTCATGTAGTTCACAGTCAATGATTAGCCAAAGTTCTGGGGTTAAGAAGCTTGCCTCACACACACACACCCTTAATCGAGGATGTTACAGTGTCTTTGGGAGCATGATACAATGTGCTTGAGGCCAGCTGCCATTGCTATTGCCCTTTCAAACCCACTCTTCTCCCCACAGGGCACAGGTGGGATTGGGTTTCAAAGAGGTAGTGGAATGGCCAGTTTGTCTCTAGCCCTTTATGATGGGTGAAATCTCATACTGTGAGTTGGTAAGCCATGTGTGATAACAAAAGGGGGAAAAGGCAGGGACGGATAAGTTTCACTTTGGGACATCGAATAATGCAGTTGGTCCTACCTTTAGATTAAGTATTATTATAAGTACTATTTCATAGAATCATGGGGGGGGGGGCTGGAAGCTGGTTCAAGGAGTCATGCCAGCTCATAGCTAGCCCTTTTAAACTCAGCACAGTGCGCAAAACACTCATTTTATGATTGATTGTTTTTTGCAGTTGTTTTTTTCAGTTTGGCATGTCCAAATTTTGGCCCTCCAGATGTTCTGGACCACAAATCCCACAGTCCTTTGACATTGGAAATACAGGCTTGGTTTTCAGAAGTTGTGATCCAAAACATCAGGACGGGTGAAGTTTGGAAATGCCTGCAACAGTGAAAGCCAATCCAGTGCAGTATTGTCCTCCCCACCCCACCCCCACTCCCATCTACAATGGTGAAAGCATTCCTCAGTATTGGAATGTTGATTACAGTAGCTCTTCCCTCCTCTTCCTCCCTCTCAAATTGCAGCTGAGGGGCAGGCAGGGGTGTACCCCCACACACACACACAGAGCCATTTGAAATGTCTTTGTCCTGCAGGATATATACATAGTATACCCTGTATATTTGAAGGGCAGCTGCTTGTGATGTACCTGAGCAAGGAATGTGTGTGTAGCCATGTCTAAGTTGGCAGGTAGATCACCATGCCTTGCCACATGGGGATGGATTAAATGGCATTAGGTACAGTCTGACCAGAATTTTTCAGCTTCCCTCCTTCCAGCTGTTGCTCACTCATCTCCACATTACAGCATGAAGGATGTACCACCACCACCACCACCCCACAGACGAAGTCTTTAAATCTGTGGGAAGGTTTGCTTTGAATGCTCTTTGTAGAATAATTAGCACTTCACATACAGAAACATCACTCTTCAACACATTAAATAAGAACATAAGAACATAAGAAAAGGTATGCTGGATCAGGCCAACGGCAAAACTAGTCCAGCTTCCTGTATCTCACAGTGGCCCCACCAGATGCATTTGGGAGCGCATGAGACTAGATATCTGTCTCCTGATAGCACTCCCCTGCATCTGGCCCTTGAAGTACCCCGGTTTTAAGCCTGGGGATTACACATCTCCCTCATGGTTTGTAACCTGTGATGGACTTTTCCTCCAGGAATCTGTCGAATTCCCTTTTGAAGGCATCCAGGCTAGATGCCATCCCCACATCTTGTGGCAGGGAGTTCCACAGACTAACAACACGCTGGGTAAAAAAATATTTTCTTTTGTCTGTTCTCATTCTGGTTGGAGAGAAGAAATAATGCATTAGGTGGTACTAAGACATGATGCAATTATTATTCAGCACACCCAGATAATATGATGAATGACAACGGGAACTATTTGTAGAAATTAATTTGGAAATATCAGTTGTTAAGATGATGGAAAATTAATAAACTTATTTTAAAAAAGAAGAAATTCTAGATCTTCTTGCTACTGAGCAATTAGGGTGGGCTATCCCCTCCCAACTGCATATGGATGTCTTGATCCGTGAATCTCCACAGAAGGCAGAGACTTTGAAATCTGATTCAAGACAAGCAAGGACCTAGAAACAACCTCAAGATATCAACCTCAACAAAGAGTGGTTTGGAAAGCCTCAAACCACTATTTCTTTAGAAGATATTCTCTGTTTCAAATGTAAACAAAAAGGATATTTCAGCTATCAGTGTGAGAAAGGGTCGAATGAATTCCCAGAAACACCGTCCAAGCCTGCTGAAACACCAGTCAAACAGCCCAGAAAAAGTGCTGTACCTTCCCAATTGCAGCCAAAGATGAAAGGTATTACTATTTAGCAACCTAAAAAATGGGGTGTCCTGATGTTGAGAAGGAACTAGAACTTTCTCCTGCATCAGAGGAGGAGGAGCTTAGTAGTCCAGTTCAACCCCAGGATGCATCTACAGTGTTCCCAAAACTTCCAGCTTCTTCTGGAGAAAGGAGGGGTGAAGCACCCAGTGCTACGTCACCATTCAGTGCTACTTCTCATCCTATTCCAGAAACTGCTAAGACTTTTGCTATGTTTGGTATGACATCTGTTGGTGGAAGTAGTGAAATGCAGGGTGGTATGATCATTTGTGACCTGGATGAGTTCATTACATCTCAACAACATAAATGGGCGCAACAATATTTTAATCAGGATGTTATTGTTAAAATGGGAGATCAGAATGTTTTGGTACCAGCTTTTATCGACACGGGGGGCGGATATCTGTTCTATCAGTTCTGAATTTGTTGATGAGGGTTGTTAAAAAAGATTTTTTGCTATACATCCATACCACTCCAAAGATGCACACACCTTCCTCCTATTGTTAAAATTCATGTGAAATATAAACAATTTGAGGGGGAGATTTTTGCTGTTGTTAAAGATTATCAATCTTCATCTATACAATTTATAATTGGCACAAATTTACTCTCGGGTAACCACTTAGCCGAATTGCAAAAAGTACAATCAGATGCTTAAAGCCAGATGAAATCTGTTCAGACCAAGTCTCAAGCTAAAGATGATCATGTACAAGTGCCAACTGTGATGCCTGAATTGTCAAATGATGATGATGTTTTGCCTTTGGCTGATGACATAGGAAAACAAGAACAAAAGAAGAGTAGTGCTGGATCAGGCCAAAGGCCCATCTAGTCCAGCTTCCTGTATCTCACAGTGGCCCCACCAAATGTGTCTGGGAGCGCATGAAACTAGATCTCTGTCTCCTGATACCACTCCCCTGCATGTGAACCTTGTTTTAAGCCTGGAGATTACACATCTCCCTCATGGTTTGTAACCTGTGAAGAACTTCTCCTCCAGGAATCTGTCCAATCCCCTTTTGAAGGCATCCAGGCTAGATGCCATCACCACATCTTGTGGCAGGGAGTTCCACAGACTAACAACACGCTGGGTAAAAAAAAATTTCTTTTGTCTGTTCTCACTCTCCCAGCCCTATTTGAGTGTCTTTCCCATAGTTCTGGTATTCTGAAAGAGGGAGAAGGGTGTCCCTCTATCCACTTTACTCATACCCTGCATTATTTTGTACGTATCAATCATATCCCCTCTCAGGTGCCTTTTTTCCAGACTAAAGAGCCCCAAATGTGTTAGCCTTTCCTCATAAGGGAGGTGCCCCAGCCCAGTAATCATTTTAGTCACTTTCTTCTGCACCTTTTCCAGTTCCACTATGATTTTTTTGAGATGCAGTGACCAGAATTGTACACAATACTCCAGGTGCGGCCTTACTATCATTTTGTACAATGGCATTATAATGTTGGCTGTTTTATTTTCAATCCCCTTTTTGATAGTCCCTAGCATGGAATTGGCCTTCTTCACCGCTGCCATACATTGGGTAGACACCTTAATTGAGCTGTCCACCAATACACCAAGATCTCTTTCCAGATCCATCACAGACAGCTCAGAGCCCATGAGTTGATGGATAAAGTTTTGATTTTTCACCCCAATATGCATTACTTTACATTTTCCTACATTGAAATGCATTTGCCATTTCGCAGCCCATTCCCCCAGTTTGGAGAGATCCTTCTGGAGCTCTTCACAATCTTCTCTGATTATTACCGTACTGAAAAGTTTCGTGTCATCTGCAAACTTGGCCACCTCACTGCTTATCCCTGTCTGCAGGTCATTTATGAACATCTTGAAAAGCACCGGACCCAGGACAGATCCCTGGGGCACAACGCTTTTCACCTCTCTCCATTGTGAAAATTGCCCATTGATATCTACTCTTTGTTTCCTGGATCTCAACCAGTTCTCAATCCATAAGAGGACCTGCCCTCGTATCCCTTGACTGTGCAACTTTCTCAGCAGCCTTTGGTGAGGGACTGTGTCAAAATCCTTCTGAAAATCAAGATAGATAATATCCACCGGTTCACCCAAATCCACATGCCTGTTGACCTTTTCAAAAAATTCTAAAAGATTTGTCAGACAAGACTCACCCTTACAGAAGCCATGCTGATTTTCTCTCAGCAAGGTTTGTTCTTCTATGTGTTTTAAGATTTTCACTTGGATGAGGCTTTCCACCATCTTCCCTGGGACAGATGTAAGGCTAACTGGCCTGTAGTTTCCTGGGTCCCCCCCCTCCTTCCTTTTTTAAAAATTGGTGTGACATCCGCTATCCTCCAATCCTCCGGCACTATGGCTGTTTTAAGAGACAAGTGTACAGCCGAGATGGCGGACGGCAGCAGCAGCTCTCCGCGTCTGCTGCATTTGTTCTTTTCTTTTTTGCTGCCTGACTTGCCCCTCTATGCCTAGTCCCTTTCCCTTTGGGTCTGCCAGGGCCTGAGGGGGGGGTTCGGAATTTGGGGGTACTGGGCTATGGGTCCTTGAGACCCTCCACCCTGCCACCGACCAGACGCCTGCAGCCTACCTGGAGGTTCTTCTCCGCCGCCATTCTGCCTGCCGCTCGGCTGGACGCTCGGCTGGACGCCACCTTTTCCATTGCTGCGGCCGGCGAGGTTCCTTCTGCTGCCCGAGGATTGTGCGGGTGATGCAGCCCCGGTGGGAGTTGCGGCTCCTCCACCGCAGCCGCAGCCGCCGCCACCAGGGGCGAGGCGGCCTCCCCTTCTTTGCCGCCGCCTTCGTCGCCCAACGTTGCGGCCTCTCCTCCTTTACCGCCGCCGCCGCCGCCGAGGATGATGCGGGCGGGCGGGCGCACTCCCGCTTGGGGGTCGCGGCCTCTCCACCGCCGCCGCCTCCGCCGCCGCCGAGGACGCTGCAGGCGGGCGGGCGCAGCCCGGTGGGAGTTGCGGCTTTTCCACCCCAGCCGCCGCCGCCGGGACGAGGCGGCCTTTCCTCCTCCGCCGCTGCCGTCGCCGCCGCAGTTCGCCGCCGCTCCGAGGACGCCGAGGGACGATGCGGGCGGACGGGCGCACCCGGTTGGGGGTTGCGGCCCCTCCACCGCCGCCACCGCCGCCGGGGTCGAGGACGTTGCAGGCGGCCTTTCCACCCCAGCCGCCGCCGCTGGGGACGAGGCAGCCTTTCCTCCTCCGCCGCCGCCGCGCCGCCGTCGCAGTCCACCGCCGCCGCCGCTGAGGACGATTCAGGCGGGCGGGCGCACCCGGTTGGGGTCGCGGCCCATCCACCGCCGCTGCCGCCGCCGGGGTCGAGGACGCTGCAGGCGGGCTGGCGCAGCCCCGGTGGGAGTTGCGGCTTTTCCACCGCAGCCGCCGCCGCCGGGGACGAGGCGGCTTTTCCTCCTCCGCCGCCCCTGTCGCCGCCGCCGCCGCCGCCGCCGCCGCCAAGGACCATGCAGGCGGGCGGGCGCACACCCGGTTGGGGGTCGCGGCCTCTCCACCGCCCCGCCGCCGCCGCCGGGACGAGGATGCTGCTGGCGGGCGGGCGCAGCCCGGTGGGAGTTGCGACCTTTCCACCTCGGCCGCCGCCACCGGGGACGAGGCGGCCTTCCCTCTCCACCGCCGCCGTCGCCGCCACAGTCCACCGTCGTTGCCTCGGCCGCCAAGGACGTTGCGGGCGGGCAGGCGCACCCCCGGTCTGAAGTCACGGCCTCTCCATCGCCGCCGCCACCGGGGACGAGGACGTTTTCGTTGCCGCCGCCGCGGCCTTACCATCTTCCGCCACCCCTGAGAAGCCATCTTAGACTCAGACCTATATTGGCTCCTTGTGGGTGTCGCGATCCTTCCATCACCATCCCCGCCGAGGATGAGGCGGCTCTCCTCCGCCGCCGCGGCCGCTACTTGTTTGACGCTGCTGCTGCCGAGGACTATGCAACTCGGTCTCCTGGAGGGTCTCTGGGTGGTTCTGTGGGACCCTGGGTGGTTCTTAGCCCTTAATGCCCAGCGTTACCAGCTGACCCCGTCCCGCTCTCCCTCTTTCCTCCCCCCTTCTGGTATTTCCACTCTGCCCTGGTTTGTGCCCTATCTTTGCTTTCACCCCTTCCTCTTTTTTATAGCTTTTTGCGTTGTATTTTTTATTCAGTTGTATCCTTGCCCTTTCTCAGTGCCTTTGTTATTGCTAATTTGTATTACTTTTTGATTGTTTTCTATTTGCTCCTTTGTTCCCCTCCTTTTTTTTTTTTCCTCCCTAGGCCACCATGTCGGCAGGGACTCATATCTCAGTGGTGTCTGGCCGTGGGAGGTACGCTCCGGACGGAGGGATCGGTCGGGTAAGAAGAACCAGGGTCCGGCATTTAATGCCTGTCCCCCGTTCTGATCCCCTCGTCCACCGCCATCTACCTGGGTGCCATCCCGCCAGCGCCTCCGATCTGACCTGCCTGCTGATCAACGCCAGGTTGGTACACAATAAGACCCCGCTCATCCTCGATTCTATCTTGGATGAGCGCGCCGACCTGGCGTGTATCACCGAGACTTGGGTGGGTGCGGAGGGCGGGGCTTCCCTCTCTCTCCTGTGCCCACCTGGGTTTCAGGTTCAGTGGGCAGGCAGATCGGAGGGTGGGGGGGGTGGCCATCGTTTTCAGGGAATCCCTTTGCGTTAGCAGGTCCGCGACGATGGTGTGTTCTGGGGTGGAATGCCTCCATCTATCTGTGGGTCAGCGAGATAAGTTTGGCATTGTGCTGGTGTACCGTGCTCCCCGCAACCCAGCGCAATCCCTACCAGAGATTGCTGAGTTCATCTCGGCTGCTTTGTTGAGATCCCCCCGCCTTTTGGTGGTAGGGGACCTCAACTTGCACGCCGAGGGGGAACTCTCTGGTGCGGCTCTGGAATTCATGGAATCCATGACTTCCATGAACTTATCTCAGCATGTTTTATGCCCCACCCATAGAGCTGGCCACACCCTAGACCTGGTCTTTTCCTCCATGTCGCCGGATTCGTGTCTGGGGGTTGGGGACATTCTGCCCCTGCCCGTGTCATGGTCAGACCATTACCTGCTAAAATTTTCCCTGTCGATCGCCCCCCCACCCCGCGGGGAGCGCCCTTCTTACATCTGGGCTCACCCCCGTAGGCTCCTGGACCCTGCAAGGTTTATGGAGGCCTTCGGGGAGCTTTCTGGCGGCCTGGCAGACGATCCGGTTGACGCCCTGGTGGAAAGGTGGTATGTGGGCTCCACCGAGGCAATAGACCGGATCGCCCCTAAGCGTCTCCTACGATGTCGAGGCCGCTCCTCCCCGTGGTTTACGGAGGAGCTGCGGTCGATGAAGCAAGAACGTAGGAGACTGGAGGTCATATGGAGGGCAAGCCGGACGGAAGTAAATAGGGCTGCTCTTAAACAGCTGACTGGCCGCTATCTTCGCGCGATCAGGGACGCTAGAAGATCTTATGCCTCCCTGAGAATTGGCGAGGCCTCGAACCGCCAGGCGGAGTTATTCCGGGTGGTTCGGGACCTCTCCAATCCCAGTCAGCTGAGGCCTCCTCCTAGTGATTTCACTAGTGAGCAATTTGCAGCCCATTTTAGATCAAAAATTGAGGCCATCCGTTCCGACTTTCCCCCCAGTTGCTCTAGTCCATCCTTTGGGTCCTCTGGTGCCTCACCCCTCCGTTCTCCACTCCTGGATGAGTTTGGGCGGTTTCTTCTGCGGAGGCCTCCAGAGCTATGGCTCGGTGCCGGCCGGCGGCCACTCCCTTTGACCCTTGCCCAGCCTGGCTTATCAAATCTGCCGAAGGGAACATGCCAGAGTGGGTCTCCTCCATCGCCACGGCCTCCTTTCGGGAGGGCTGTTTCCCTCGCGTTTGAAGGAGACTGTGGTAAAACCCACACTTAAGAAACCTGGCTTGGCGTCGGACGATCTTTCCAACTTTCGTCCGATCGCCATTGTTCCCTTCCTGGGCAAGGTTGTCGAGGGGGTGGCTGCTGTCCGGCTCCAGTCATACCTGGAGATAAACCATATCCTGGATCCCTTCCAGTCTGGATTCAGGCCTCTTCGCGGGACCGAGACCACCCTGGTCGCTCTGCAGGATGACCTCCTCAGGGAGGCCGACAGGGGAGTTCCTCCCTGCTCGTCCTTGACCTCTCAGCAGCCTTTGATACCGTCGACCACGGTAACCTTCTGGCCCGGCTCGCTGAGGTGGGAATTGGTGGTCAGGCCTTGGCCTGGCTCCGTTCCTTCCTCCGCGGCCGGACTCAGCGGGTTCAGCTGGGGATGTTTTGTCGGCTCCTTGGACTCTCCCTTGTGGGGTGCCCCAGGGGTCGGCAATCTCCCCGTGCTGTTCAATGTTTATATGAGGCCGCTGGGGAGGTCATCAGGAGATATGGAGTTCGCTGTCATCAGTACGCTGATGACACGCAGCTCTATATCTCCTTTTCTACGTCTGCAGAGGAGGCGGTTCGCTCCCTTGATCTGTGCCTGGAGGCCGTACTGGAATGGACCAGAGATAACCGGCTCAAGCTTAATCCGGAGAAGACGGAGGTTCTGTTCTTCGGGGCGCCCTCATCTCGGTACAATGGCCCCCTTCCTAGTCTGGGGGGTATTTCCCTCCAGCCTACAGACAGGGCCAGGAATCTGGGCGTGGTCCTGGATTCGGCCCTCTCCCTGGAAGCCCAGGTGATGGCCGTCTCCAGGGCCGCTTTCTTCCATCTCCGCAGGATCGCCCAGATCCGTCAGTACCTTGATGAATCCTCCCTGAGGACAGTCGTGCAGGCCCTGGTGGTCTCGAGGATCGACTATTGCAATGCCCTCTACGTGGGGCTGCCCTCGACCCTGGTCCGGAGGTTGCAGCGGGTGCAAAATGCGGCGGCCAGGCTGGTGGTGGGTGCTCGTCGATACGAGCACATCACCCCAGTCCTGGTCCGCCTGCATTGGCTCCCTGTTGCCTTCCGGATCAGGTTCAAGGTCCTGGTCTTGGTTTTCAAGGCCCTCCACGGCTTGGGACCAGGATACCTGGCGGAGCGCATCTCCCAGAGGGCATCCGGATCCAGACCCACGAGATCGTCGCAGGCGCGCTCATTGAGAGTGGCCACACCCAGGGAGGCGCGGAAAACGCGTACGCGGAACCGCGCCTTCTCTGTGGTGGGGCCCTCGCTCTGGAACCATCTGCCGCCTGAGCTGCGCCTGCTAGAGTCCCTGCCTGCCTTTAAGAGGGCTCTAAAGACCTTCCTCTTTAAAGATGCATATGGTGACCTTGTTACTTAGTCCCTTTTTTTATTTCCCTGGCCCTATTGTTTGCCGCCATCTTGCCCCCTGCCGCCCTTGCCTGGTGGCTCGGCTATTCTTAGCTTTTAGCTTTTTATGCTTTTTTATGTTGTCAGCCGCCCAGAGTTCCCGTAGGGAACATGGAGCGGGATATAAGTATTTAAATAAATAAATAAATAAATAAATAAGTTGCATATTACCATTAAGAGATCTGCAATTTCATTTCTCAGTTCCCTAATAAACCTTGGGTGGATGCCATCTGGGCCCGGGGACTTGTTAATCTTCAATTTCTCAATTAGTCCTAAAACATCCTCTCTTTTAACCTGTATTTGATTTAACTCTTTAGTTCAGCCAGCGGAAGACAGATGCAAAGAACTCATTTAATTTCTCTGCAATTTCCAAGTCCTTCTTAACCTCCCCTTTTCCTTCCTCACTATCCAGAGGGCCAATGATTCTCTGGCAGGTTTTCTACTTCTAACCTATTTAAAGAAGCTTTTATTATTACTCTTTATATTGCTAGCCATGCGTTCCTCAAAATCTTTCTTTGCCTCTCTTATCATCATCTTACATTTCTTTTGTCAGAGTTTGTGTTCCTTTTTATTTTCCTCATTTGGGGAGGATTTCCATTTACAGAAAGACCTCTCCTTGCACTTTAGAGCCTCTCTAACTCCACTCGTTAACCATGCTGGCACCCTCTTGGATTTAGAGGAGCTCTTCTTTCTTTGTCTCCCAAAAAGAACAGGAGATTATTCCCTTTGTTATTGGATGGTTAAGAACAGGAGATGATTCCCTTTGTTATTGAAGGGTTATGGGGGATGGGGGATGAGCAGTGCCAATAACAGAACTTGAAAAAAGCAGAAATACATTGCAGAAATGCATTGCAGAAATACATATGTTGTTTGGGATCTGGATAATATATATGGCTGTCTGAATACATTGCAGAATGAGCACAGACAGCTCCAGTGTCTGTAGCATACATTTAAAGAAATGCAATTTGGCAAGGGCCTGAAATGTGCTGTGAGTTGCTGGCATGGTTGTAAGTGCCGGAACAACATCTACATTTAAAAGAAAGTGAGAAGTGTTTGAAACATCACGCGAGAAGTACAATGGCACTCTGTAGCTGTAGCTTGTTTGTTTGGCTGGAGGACCACTTGGAAAATATACCCAGGAGTGACACCCAATGGAGGTAAACTGACATTGCTGTTTTGAGTATAAATTGCCTTTTGGAGCACATGGTACACACAGTGGAAAATCTGGTAGTCTCACACAGTGATAAACTGTAGTGGGTGAAAGATGGCTTACTGGTAATCATGAGGTTAAAACAATTTTTTTAACACCATGGAGGCTTGGAAACTAGAGCCGGAAAGAAGGACAAAATGTGAAGTAGACAGGTAGAGACTGAATCAGAATATGAAAATACGACGCAGAAGAGAGGTCACTAACTGCACATTAAAAACCACGTGACTGCCCAGAAAAAAATACGCAGGGAATTTATATACGAAGAAAATTCTGGTAAGACCACGGCCTTACTTTTCCATTGGCCTTTCTTTAGCCCCATTGCCTTAAGTGGATTCCCAAGAACCACAAATTGGCATTGATTTTAATATGATTCAACCAACCCATCAATCTTTATTTACAGTCACAGAAGACCCCCCTCAAAAAAACACCAGCCTTCCCTTAACACACATATCTAGCATTTTCTGTAGTAAGAAAACATCACTCTAGATGTATCTGCAATGAGAAAAATGTAATTTTATTCAGAGTTATTATCTGTAGTTATAGTTGGAAGGCAAAAGGGGTAAAAATGAAGTCTCCAGCATGCAAAAGCCCCTGCTAGGCTGCTTCTCTAATGAAGTTCATGGAACTTCAAACACCATCAACAAAAAAAAACACACACAAAAAGATCCTAGCTAATCAGGAAGAAGAAGGTAACTCCAATTCCAGAAGTGGAAAATCAAAATAGTGACAAAGAAGAATCACTTCAGGCTGTAAACCATATTTCTTGGATACCCGGGGCTAGAGTGTGTTGGGGCATCCTTAAAAGCATATACTTTTACAAGCCTCCCCCCTTTGTATTCTCAATACATTTCAGTTTATTTGTTATTGATTTATGTGATTATATTTTGTTTATGCTGTATTATGCTTTTTGTATTTTGATTATTTAAATGTGTTACTTTGCTATATTGCAATTTTATGTTGTAACCCCCCAAAGTACCCCTAGGCTAAGTTGAATAAATAAATAAATAAATAAAATATTCCATATGTAATCAATATATTCATGTAACATTTGAACTACACACAAAGATGCAAAACTGTATAATTGTATCTTTGGTTCACATAAGCTAAAGGCTCACATCTGCCAAGCTATGATGTAATGCTCTCTTTATCCCATATCTATCACCTTCAACAGCACACAGCAAGAAGCTGGTTAGAACTGGTTCCTTGGACAGCCCAATAATTTCTGTTTTAATTGCTACTTCTAGATAGATAAGAACCTAGGAAAATAATGGAGTAACTAGCCAAAGCTGTTGCTTGCTCCCATTGCTCTTCACCTCCTCCCACCTCATGGGGATGAGGTAACTTGCTCCTTTGAAGATGAGTGAGGGTGGGGTGTGCTCTTATGAAGTAAGGATGAAGAATTTGGAAATGACTGGTTCAAGTGTGTTAGGCGTGGGGACTGAATAGAATGATGTCTTACTTCAGTGTATCAATGTAGCTTATATACTATCTTACAATTAGGCTGGGTTGGCTCTTTCCTGATTCTTTTGGGAATTGTCAGTCTAGTTATTTCTTTTTGGTTAAAAATAAATTTCACTTGAGCTCTCTTTGCATAATTGCTTAATTGGACATCTGAAGTAATTGCAAAGCCATAAAAAGTAACAGGCTAGCTGTGGCTTCATCAAATGTGCAAAACTGCTTTTTAAAAAACAGCTTACTGGTTTCTCCATTCCTATCTATGCCATAATGACTTTTCTTAAAAATTAAACACTTAAACTTTGTAAAGTTTAAGTGTTCCTTTAGCCTGTTCTTTTATAGCTGGGCTGCCAGTGAAATACACCTCTTTATCTGTTGAACCCTACTGGTCCTCATGGACAAATGACATATAAATAACAGACTTCAGGCAACAATATTATGAAACATGAGGAATATTAGAATATTAGCATGACTGAGTGAAGTTAATATATGAATGGGATACCACTCCAGTTGTGGACATTTTTTTGAGAAGGCCCAAACCTGAGTAAATAATGTAAGGAAAGAGTGTATAGTGCCAGTAACACACAGGCACAGAAGGCTCTAGAAACCTTAGTGTAGTCAAAGAACTTACCAAAGCAGTCACTGATGTAATTTTGACTCAGGTACTTTTCACATTTAATAAAGAACTCTGTAGTAGGAACTCCAGGTAGAATCTTAACATATTTAACCTGAAAGTGAAAAGAATTAACATCAATTCAGAAAAAAAGACCTTTTATCCCTATTTTGGGGACTGCCCAGTTTTTTCCAAAGAAAAAATGTTAGTGCCAGTGAGATGGCACATACATTTTCTATATAATAAATGACTTTTTTGTTTTATTTAACCAGGTCTAACCAACTAGAGTGAGTGAAAGCCTTCAAGAATCCATTTGGTAATACTTTAGCATAATCAATCAGTTAGAATCTGAATCAATGGAACCCTCACAGCATTGATTCACTGAGGCTGTTCCAACTACACTAACCAACAGGATTTAGGCCAATATCTTTGGAACTTGAAATATTAACCAGTGACTAAATATTAACCAGTGATGATCAATTTAATTTGGCAGCTTTATTTAAAAGAAATGAGAGTAATTCAACTTTTTATGCTAATCTAAAACTATCAAAGTTAATCACTCTTAATGTCCTCTTCCAATATATTACTTCAGGTTTGCTGCCAGAAGGTGCATCTCCACTTGGCAACATACACACTCCTGGAAGAGGCACCCATGCTTCCCAATAGAAGACTGGCTTCATACAGAGCCACTGATTTCTTAGATCACTTTCAAATGCAATTCTTGACTAAAACACTGTAGAACCTCTCCCTAAAATTACAGTGGACCCTTGTATAACAAACAGGGATTATCAAAAAGGGATTGAAAAAAAACAGTACAATACAAAAAAATAAGGCCCCACCAGAGATTTGTGGAAATTTGGTCACCGCATCTCAAGAATAACATAGTGGAACTGGAAAGGTGCAGAAGAGAGCGACTAAAATGATTACTGGGCTGGGCACCTCCCTTTTAAAACAATTGGGCCTCTTCAGTCTGGAAAAAATGGGAATTGAGGGGGATATGATTGAGACATACAAAATAATGCAGGGTATGAGTAAAGTGGATAGAGGGAAGCTCTTCTCCCTCTCTTACCAGAACTAGGGGACATACACTCAAATTGAGTGCTGTAAGAACTGACAAAAGAAAATATTTTTTCACCCAGCGCGTTGTAAGTCTATGGAACTCCCTGCCACAGGATGTGGTGATGGCATCTGGCCTGGATGCCTTCAAAGGGGATTGGACAGATTCCTAGAGGAAAAGTCCATCACGGGTTACAAACCATGATAGAGATGTGTTACTTCAAGGGCCAGATGCAGGGGAGTGGTATCAGGAGACAGATATCTAGTCTCATGCGCTCCCAAATGCATCTGGTGGGGCCGCTGTGAGATACAGGAAGCTGGACTAGATGGGCCTTTGGCCTGATCCAGCATGGCTCTTCTTATGTTCTTATGTTCTTAAACAGCTTGTATAAAATTTGTACAACATAAAAAATCCGGAGATAGGGGAAATTTGCTTAACATAATCACCTATGGGAAAATCCGTACAACATAAAAATGGAATTGCTCCATTTTCAATGCATTCCTATGGGAATCTGTATAAAGGAAAATTTGCTTAACACAATTTCATTTGGAACCAATTAATTCCTTTATACAAGGTACCACTGTATAATAAAAATTTTCAGCCTCTCACCCCTACTTGGCTGTACAGCTACAGAGGTTTGAAGCAAAAGCAAAGTGTTCTGCTTATATACCACCCCATAGCACTTTATGCAGGCTGATTGCCCCCCTGCATGCTGGGTACTCATTTTACCAACCTCGGAAGGATGGAAGGCTGAGTCAACCATGAGCCGGCTACCTGAGATTGAACCCCAGGTCGTGAGCATGGTTTCAACTGCAGTACAGTCATTTAACCACTGTGCCATGAAGCCACCACCTTCACCACCTTCTTGACTTGTAGAACTGAAAGTCACTGGCCTCCAGTCTCCCGTTGATTATTTTGAAGCTGACTACATGCTGTTAAAACACTGCAGGGATCGGCTAGAGTGTTCTTTAAAATGGTAACCAGAGCATACCAGCCTCTCCTTACAGCGTTCCTCACCATACCTTTTTGGCCCTGTCAAGAACCATACCTTTCCTGGTGCAAATAGGATTGTTCTGGTTTGGAGGTGAGAGAATTCCCATCAGTCAGTGAAGACTAGTGCTATTAGGCCAAATCAGGCTTTGCCCCACTTCAGGTTCAGAGGAAACTGAAACAGCTCACTCTTGCCTACCTTCTTATCAGAGGTTTGCTGAAGGGGGGCATTGCCTTACCTGTGCCTCCCTCTGGGAGTTCATTGTCTGATTGTCATCACCGAATCAGCTCATATCTGCAGTGTAATCAGGCTCAGTTCATGGGTTTAAAGCAGGGATTGTCCATCTCTGTTTTAAAGAGTAACTTTTAAAGAAAATACTAAAATTGGCATGGTCCTTTGTATGCACACCCAGCTAGCCCAATTTTTAAAATCAAGAGCCAAACAAAGGTAAGGTTAAAAAGGCAGAAACATGTATGATAATAAAGAAAACATTAATCCCGTGCCTGTTCAGAGCACAGAAGGAAGAACAAGCCAGTCATCATAATTACTCATAAGGAGAGATGGCGACAAACTGCCATTTTGGAGGTTTGTCCTGTTTTTTTGTTTTTTTTTTAACAGAAGAACGGGTGTTCTGTGCTTCAATGCCTCTCCCTCCCCCTCCAACAGGTTTCTTCTCAGAGGCAAAGAAGCAAGTCTGCTGCCCTTGAGTGGGCATTGTTGGAGGAGGTTCAGTGCTGAACCACCACCTATTGTGGTGGTAGACTAACTGTCAAACCAGCAGTTCATGCCCATCTCTACTCATAATACTGAGCTCCCACACCCTCTTCAGTGTAAACTGAGTTCCATTCAGTCACCTCCAATAACAACAAGCAGTGGAGTAGGTACCCACCTTAACAGCTCTTTCACCTGGAATCCTTTCCACTTCAATTAAGTTCCGGTCACAGAGTTCCCAGCCATTTGGCGACAAGATGATTTCACCAGCGTCTGCAAGATTTTGGGCCAAACGAACTTCATCCACTGCCCGACCAATTACTAAAAAGTATTGTTGTCTGTGGTCTCCAACAACGATCTTTGAGATGTGACCAGCGGATAGTCCTAGCAAAATATGCAGAATCCTTGTTGAGCCTCAACATACCATACAAGTGTGTCTTAATTGTGAAAGAGGCTATTTCTAAAACATTTCTTGTGGAACAGGAAAGTTCAGAAGAATTGAGTAATCCATCCCTTATATGCTAATAATTTGCTCAATATGTGCTTTTTATGCAGAAATTTAAAGATGAGGCTGCCATTTTGGCTATGCAAAATCTGCAAAATAATGTTGCAGTTTCAGCTGATATCTTGTCAGGGAAATGGTAAAATGGCAGTAGTTAGGTCAAGAAACTGAGAAAGGATTCTGAGAATGGTTTGTGGAGTTGTTTTTCCCTAGTTCCATCCTAGGCCACACAGGTGCAGCATTATTGCATGAGAAAGTAGGCAGAATGACTGAAGACACAATATCAAACTCCTGAAGCCAGACTTCATGGGAACTGGAGGCAGGGAGACAGACTGAGAATGAACTAATGAATATGCTGATTATTGCCCTGTGATTGGTTGACCACCAGAGGGACTGTGAAAGATGGGAAGAGATGCTACTAATGAAATTCTGCTTCATGTTAGTGAGAGAGAGGCTTAGACCCTTAGGTTCTGCATCTGACTTCATTTTAGGATTTTTAGCTTTTAAAAATTCAAGATGGGATTTGTAGTTCAGAATTCTAGTATTAGTTAGGCCGTTACTTTAGCCTTCGCTTTGAATGCGAAGGCGGTCACGTGGTCTCCCTTCGCCCCCACCCTCTTTCTCTGTCCTTTTGCGAAATTTTAGGATCGAATCCATTACTACCTCACGTGCTCCCTTCGCATTGGGAAGCTTACTTGCAACGTCCAGTTTCTGCTTTCTTTTATTTTTAAAAAAAACGGCGTATCGATCTCAAGCCCGGCGCTCAAAGGCCCCTGCGGTTGTCCCGAGGACTTCATGTTTCCCTGAAGGAGAGCAGCTGGGTTTGGGGGGGGGGCGGGGAGAGGCTTCTCTAGGTTCTGTATTCGGGGGTGTCTTTTAGGATCCCTTTTTTAGCTTTACAGAAAGCAAGAATTCAAGATGGGATTTGTAGTTCAGTCTCTTTCTCGGGGGTGGTGCCGCATCCAAAAGGAGGAGCGTGCGGACTGAAGCGAACTTAGTGAAATAACGGCCTTAGTTATCTTATTTTCTTGGACTGTATATTTGAAAACCATGCTACTGACTAATTTATCTGTAACGTAATTTAGAGTAGTGAGGTGTCTTTTTTCTAGGCTTAAAAGAAACTGTGAATTCTAAGCTGTTAGTGGACGTCTGTTGTAGATTTAAAATCTTTAAAGAATTTAAACATGGCTAGAGCAGAACCAGCAAGTGAACTCTGATTGGACTGAGAAGACATGTGACTGCTTTTCCCAGGCTGTGAACTTTTGGTGCTGTGCAGAGAGAGAGGGAAAGAGAACATTTCCATCAGGATTATTCAGAATGAGTCTGCTTAATATTTTTCCTTGAAGTTTTTAACAATATTGAAATTAATGGTAGGGAGAGGCATAGCCTCTTAGTAACAATATGTAACTAAGGAGGGAAACATATTTATTATTTTCAAGTTAGAGAAAGATTACTGTGAAATCTTAGTAGTTAAATAAATAATATTCAAGCCAAGGTGCCTGTTTCCTGTTTGATTTCTGTTTTGGTAAGTGAGATTTTTCTTCACACCTAGGCCGGAGGATGTGAAAGAACTCACTCTATTTTTAGAAGGGGTTTTAAGTCTCCAGGATCTTACTTTTGATCAGCTGTGAGTTGATTTATTGCAGAAGATGCCTGGGTAGAGACTGACACCACCCACCCCCCCATATTCTGGTGCATGGTGGATGGTGGCACTATCTACCTAATGAGGCCTGCTGGGAGATTATAAATCTGTTAAGATGTTAAAAAGCTTGCTAAAGTAATTACTTTGATTTATGGCTTGTGAGTGACCAAGCTGAGGCTGGCGCTCACGGAGAAGCCAAAATGTTTTTAAAGACACCAGAAAAGTAATTTTCTTCATGGCATTTAATGAGATTTATACAGTAATATTGAAGTTTTGGGCAGATAGGGCAAACCCCTAGCCACAAATAAGCAGATAGCGTGGAATTTCTCACCACGGAGATTTCAAAGGAGCGCTCCCCACGCCCTGAAGCCTCTGAACCTGTGGATGCAAGTTCTCAAGCCAGGGGTAGGTGGGTCGAAGCAGCCTTTGAACTACACAGACACCAGCGATGGAGTTTTCCGTCCAATTTCCTGCAGAACTTTGAGAATGAACACACATTGAGAAGGGTGAGGTCAATTGCTGTGGGTGAATGCTTCCCCTGGAATTTCACTGAATTAATTAGTCAATCGACCCCAGAGAGTATAGAATGCTAGCATGCAGAAGTGGACCAGCTTGACTGCTGCCATTCATGTTGCATTCTTTTTCCTGCTGGCAACATGGGCATGATATTGGGCCATTTTTTGGATTTTTGAATCATGGTTACGTACAGGAGCACAATAACCAACATTCACCAACTGGAGGGTTTTTTTTTTTTTTTTAAGAATTGAATTATAGAGTACATGGCAGTTTGAGCCCTTTGCATGTATTTATACACATATTTTTAAAAGTAATTTTGGGCCTAAGAAGGAGGATTCCTGGGTGTTCTTCCCTGCCTTGTTAGCTTCCACTTCTCTAGGATTCTCTCTCTCTCTCTCTCTCTCTCTCTCTCTCTCTCTCTCTCTCTCTCTGTGTGTGTGTGTGTGTGTGTGTGTGTGTGTGTGTGTGTGTGTGTGTATTTTACTCACAGGCTGACCTTGACACACATGCATTGTACTACTCTTTGGGTTGCTCATACAAAATGTCCCTAAGATGTCTTTGAAGAGACAACTGTACCTATTTTCAGTCGTAGCTCCAGTCCCACCTCAGTGTCACAAACACCATAGTCTTCTTGTATGCGTAAACTACATTTTATGGCCAGAGTGATTATGTCACTTATGTAGCAACGCTCCACCTTCCAGAGGGCCAATAATGCGTCCCCTGGAGAGACCATACAGAGAAAAGGAGAAGCATTTGGTCAAGGCAAATGTGTTTGCCAACATCTGATCTATCACAACTGTTCTGCTCACAAAGAAGGAATGTAAACCGGTCATATTGCCACATTTTGACCACTACCGCACTTTAGATTTGAAACAGCTTTTCCTTAAAGACAAATTGCCTTAAAATCACTGTTCACTTTTCAAATTGCTTTTGCTGAAGAGCCCCCTTGGCCACGCCCATTTTGATCGCTGTGTCAGTTTTTGGTGCAATGACCACTGGGGGTGGTATTTTTTAAATCGGTTCCTGCACCCCCTTTAAAGCAAAATGGTTGTATTTGCAGATATACTACGCCACCTTTTTTCAGTTTCCCCCCCGTTTCTGCCGTTTCCCGATGAAGTTTAAAGCGGTTCAGCCAAGTGCGAACGGGAAAGCCGATTGCTAAGCAACTGCTGAAGTGCGGATTGCTGAACCGTTGTAGTGACCACATGACCGTGGGAGGAGATAAGGTGATCCAAAATAAAAAGCGGCTGCTCCAGGAAGTGCAGTAGCGGCCATTATTGTAGCAAATTATAGCAACTTCCCACACTCTATTGCTATCTGGGCTTCTTGGTTGCAGTTCAGTACAATTCTAATGCGTTAAACCTTTAATACCTGTAGGTGCCTTTAGAGGCTCAGGTGCTAGAAGCTTCCTCAAAGGAAGCAGTGGGTGGTGCTAGACTAATCCATTCTCTGAGCTGGGCGGTGGAGTCACACTAATTGTATTCCCCTGAGGAAGGTCAGCCCCAGCCATTTGAGCCTGGGTGTGATCCCAAGCAGACCTGCTGCTGACAGAAATGTAGTACTAATGAGAGATTTTAACTATCCTGATATATGCTGGCAGTCCTACTCAGCTAAGAATGCAAAGTCTAACAAATTCCTTACTGCTCTTGCAGACAATTTCATGGTCCAGAAAGGTAGAGGAGGCAACAAGAGGCAAAACCATTTTAGATCTGGTCTTAACCAATAAGGAGGACCTTGTAAATGGGGTCGAAGTGGTGGGATCATTAGGTAAAAGTGACCATGCCCTCTTGGAATTTGTTATACAGTTGGAAGGTGAAACTCAGCATAGTCAGACAAAAATCTTGGACTTTAAGAAAGCCAAATTTTGTAAACTTAGGGAATTATTGGCTGTGATTCCATGGACCGAAACACTGAAAGAGAAGGGAGTCCAAGATGGATGGGAGTTCCTTAAAAGCGAGATATTAAAGGCACAATTTAAAACTGTCCCAAGAAGAAAAATGGGAGAGGTCTAAAGAAACCCCAATGGTTTATTAAAGAACTTTCAACTCAGCTAACTATAAAGAAAAACAAGTACAACTAATGGAAAAATGGGAAATGCACCAAAGAGGAATATAAGCAAAGAGCTAATATATGCAGGGGGATGGTAAAAAAAAGCTAAAGCTCAAAACAAACTTAGACTAGCAAAAGAGATTAAAGATAGTAAAAAGGGTTTCTTTAGTTATGTCCACAGCAAAAGGAAAATAAGGAAATGATAGGCTCTCTGTGTGGTGATAATAACCAGTTACTAACAGGAGACAAGGAAAAGGCAGAACTACTCAACACATTCTTTGCCTCCGTTTTCTCCAAAAAGAAAGAAAGAGATCTGCTGGGACAAAGAGTAGATGAGGTAGGATGGGAATTGCAACATAGAATAGGTAGAGAGCTGGTACAGGAACACCTGGAAACATTAAATGAATTTAAGTCTCCAGGGCCAGATGAATTACACCCAAGGATATTAAAAGAACTTGCAGAAGTAATTTCCAAACCATTGGCAATAATTTGAGAAGTCCTGGAGAACAGGGAAGTCCCCATCGACTGGAGGAGGGCCAATGTTGTCCCCATCTTCAAAAAGGGGAAAAAAAGAGGACCCAAATAATTACCACCCAGTCAGCTTGACTTCAATTCCTGGAAAGATCCTAGAGCAGATTATGAAACAGGCAGTCTGTAATTATTTAACAAACAATGCTGTCATTACAAGAAGTCAACACAGGTTTCTTAAAAACAAGTCATGCCAGACTAATTTGATCTCTTTCTTTGATAGAATTACAGGCCTAGTGGATGAGGGGAATGTTGTGGATTTTGTTTATCTGAACTTTAGTAAGGCCTTCGATAAGGTTCCCCATGGTATTCTTGCTAAGAAGTTAGTAGAAAGTGGGATAGATAGTGCTACTGTCAGGTGGATTTGTAATTGGTTGACTAATCGCACCCAAAGGGTGACCATAAATGGCCTCTCTTCAACTTGGAGAGACGTGACCAGTGGGGTGCCCCAGGGTTCTGTTCTGGGTCCAGTGCTGTTTAATATCTTTATTAATCTTAATATCTTTATTAATGACTTGGAGGAAGGAATAGAGAGTACGCTAATTAAATTTGCAGATGATACCAAATTGGGAGGGGTTGCTAATTCCCTAGAGGATAGGATGAAAATCCAAAAAGACCTTGACAGATTAGAGTACTGGGCCAAAGCTAACGAAATGGATTTCAACAGAGGGAAATGCAGGGTACTACCTTTAGGTAAAAAAATGAATTGCACAAATATAGGATGGGGGATACTTGGCTGGAGGATAGTACCTGGGAAAGGGATCTGGGAGTCTTGGTGGACCAAAATTGAACATGAGTCAGCAGTGTGATGCGGCGGACAGGAAAGCCAATGCGATTCTTGGTTGCATCAACAGAACCATAGTGTCTAGATCAAGGTAAGTGATAGTACCACTCTATTCTGCTCTTGTACCTCAATTTAAAAAGGATGTTGACAACCTCGAGCGGGTGCAGAGGAGGGCAACCAGGATGGTTGAGGGTCTGGAGGAACTGTCGTATGAGGAATGGCTTAGGGAACTGGGAATGTTTAGCCTTTCAAAAAGAAGACTGAGAGGGGATATGATAGCTATGTTTAAATATTTGAAAGGATGTCATATTGAAGAGGGAACAGGTTTGTTTTCCATGGCTTCAGAGACTAGGACTCGGGGCAATGGTTTCAAACTACAGGAAAAGGGATTCCATTTGAACGTTAGGAAGAACTTCATGACAGTCAGAGCTGT